>JANJEY010000008.1:68558859-68570333 GCA_024703695.1 Erythroxylum cataractarum
TCACCTACATGTTTCAGATTCTCTGTTTATAAAGCAAAAGTCCACCGGTTACATTCATGTACAGTCAGAAGTAGAACGAGATCAGTGAAAAGAACCAAAGGTCTATTTCTCTCACACCAAAACAAAATCTAAACAGAAAAATCAACAAAAGGTCTATTTCTCTCACACCGAAACAAAATCTAAACAAAACAAATCACAGGCATTCATCAATCTGCGTTGAAACACACAGAATACATTCTGCGTGTTTCAACGCAGAGTCTGCGGCGCAGACGTGTGTCTGCGTTGTTTACGCAGACAACGCAAACCTTCGTCTGCGTTAAACATGCAGACGAAGGTCTGCGATATTTAACATATTTTAAACTAAAAAATAGGAAAGAGAAGAACTATCTAGATGAGATCGTCTCTGTTGCAAAGATAGACAAAAAAAGAAGAAAGGCAGCAGAAAACTTTCAGTGAAGGTTGAGAGGAAAATTTTGAGGGTTTTGTTATAAACGTAAGTGACAGTAATTCATTAAAAAACAGCTTTCCTGAAAAGCTAAAATTTGGGCTTTTCGGAGAAGCTCCAAATTTTAGCTTTTTAAAAAGTTGTTTCTACTTCAAAAGAGCTTTTGAGGTTTGCAGCCAAACACCCACCTTTTCTCAAAAATGACTTTTGCTGTAGGAAAAAGTGCTTTTGGGGCCTCCAAAAGCTGTTCCAAACAGGCACTAAGGGAGATAAGGCTTATATGCTTTTAACAAGTTAGGGGTGGCTAACATTGAAAGTAAATTAAGGGAGATAAGGCTTATGTGCTTTTAACATGTTAAAACAAGACATTCTATCATCCCAAGGAGAAGATGCGAGAAGATTGTACTTAAGGGTTGTAAAAAGAGAAAAGGAAAACCGAAAAAAAAGGGGAGAGGTGATTAAGAAGGATATATCAAGGACTTAGCCTTAATAGGAAGTTTTAGCAAACTATAATATAGGTAGAAGACCCCACATAGAGAGGTCATTCTCTTTTCATAGGACTTTTGAACTTTTTCTTTTGGTTTGCATATCTTTTAATTAACCTAAATGTAGCACCCCCTTACCGTAGGGTATAAACTGGGACGCCCGAAGGTCATTCCGATACATAACCTACGATAAGGGTGAGCCTCGAGCAAATACACTACTGTACCTCACATGGCATCACAATCATAAAATATCAATATATATTAATCACTAATATTTAAAACCATAATTTACTTTCTCATTTCATTGTTTACTGTCTGTACATTTCTTCAAAAGAAATCTAATGCAAAAGCTTAACTAGGTCATCACACAAAAATCCCAGTTGATCGACCTATGAGCCCTGACTTCTCTTGTCAACACGATCTACACGACAGGAAAAGTCTCTCTAGAGTTAGGAGTCTACTCTCTCGTTCCTGAAAAATAAGTTACAATTTTGGGTGAGTTTGCGAACTCAATGAGGAACCATCATCGATGGTTCACCCAACTCATGCATAGTCAAGCAATTCACAAATTATTACACTATAGTACATGCATAGTCAATGGGCTTAGAGCCATGTTTGGCAAGTGACTTATGTCACTTGCCACTTTTCCACTTCTTATGCCCTATCTCCAATTATTATTCAAATTTTCTCCCAAGTTCCAATAGCCCAAAGTAATAAATCCTAAAATCATGCATCTAATTTTTCAATGCCATTGGACAGTCATTATCGCTACCGAAAATCCCATCAGTCGGTCATTTAGTAATTTTTCCAATCTGGACATTGTCCCTAAACAATTCCATAAAATTTCCTAAAAGTCCCCAAAAATATAAAACACACGATCATTCACTCCAATTCAAATGTTTCAAACCCCTATATCTCATTTTTCACTCCAATTCAATGTTTCAAACCCCTATATCTCATTTTTCACTCCAATTCAACCTTCAAATACAAATAACACATTTTGTCACAGTAATTTCAAGTATACACACATATGCCGAAAAATGTCATGAATGCATGTACGCTCATATGCATGTGCAACAATTTCCATTTATCTTAATATATAGAGGCTATATAATGCATGCTCAAGCTGAAATATGCATACACACATCTAACCCATCCCAAATGACCAATTTACCCTTTTCATCAGTGACGGGAAGTTACACTAAAGACTTTTGCTTACAACAATTGCTCCTTTAGTTATGTGATGTATTTATTTCGTATTCTTTTCTTTTTCTTTTTCAATTGCTTGCTTATTTTATTTACTCATTTGTTTTCTTGTTTATTTATTTAGTTACTTACTTTTATCTTTATTATATTTTGAGTTTTTATTTTATTTTTATGCAATTATTTATTTATATATTTGGATATTGTTTTCTTTCAACCATTTTAAAATAAAAGTTGTAAATTGTATATACAGAAAGGAGAAATTTTTGTGTCATTGTAAAAGATATTAAAAAGATGACGTCTATAGAGATTGCTTAATGCCCATGTTAGTATCTTAAGGGGTTTATTTATAGACACAAAATTAATGCCCCTGTTAGTATCTTATCAATTTTTTTCAGAAAATAAATTCTTTTGTTGTCGATTGTGGATTCTCTTTTATCAAAGTGGTTGGAGATATTTTCATATTATTTGCTTATCTTTTAGATTTATAATCATCATTGTATGTATAGAAGCCATATTTTTTAGCTTTATCTGTTCCTTTAAATGTCTTCCAACCACTTATCCAAGAAGGACATATATTTTCTGCATGTTTACGAAGAGGACGAAACCTTCATACTTTAGGGTTAGATCTTATCTTGCTTCTTTTAATCATGTTTATCTTCATTTTTACAAAATTTTCAGCAGTCAACGATGCTTTCTTATCTGGGGCTATTATTAAAGAAGAAAATTTGCATTTTCTCACATAGGTTTGAAATCCCTTTTTAAATGTTGCCTCTATGTCAAAAATAACAGTTATCATCTTGATTCCTCTTCTGTAATGGATATCACTTTCGATGCATTTAGAAATTTTTTTTTCTTAACTTAGTATCCACTATAATGAGAGCATGTTCTACATTTTGCAAAGTAATGAAATGATAAGCATTATATCATTCAACTACATAAAAATTCGGATTAGCAGATAATATCTTTAATACTAAGGTATCTTTCAAAGTCATTATAGGATTATTTAGATAACAATCCTTAACCCTTTCTTGAATCCATCTGGTAAGAGTGATATCTTAGGAAACTTTGGGTTATATAGCATTTATCATGCCAAAATCATACCAATCTCGAATAGTTTAAGGCTAAACGCCTTGTAAAAAATTTAACCTAGGATATACTCTAGAAAAAATCAATATAGCAGGTATCGATATTTTGTAAAGAGTATAAATCTTTCATTACCTTATAATGTGCTTTAACAACAAGATGACCTTTTGGAAGACTATTAATTATGATATTTCTCTGTATTCTCAATTTACACATGACATCAAGTCTTAGAGAGATATTATCATGAGTAACCTCTTTTGGCTTAATGTGCTGACTAATAAATTCCTTTATTGGGGAAGAAGAGCTTTTGGAAGATGCATCTTAAACTATCTTAGCCTTATTGATTGCGCTATAAAGTTTTTGTTCAGAACTATTGTAAAGGTTAATCTTACCTTGCCATATATGGCAAAATGAAAGAAGTAGCTATGCAACTTCTTTTAGTACCAAGTTGAAGTTCCCAATATTTAGTAAATCTTTGATTTGTGCTTAACAATTATCGATATCTTCAGACATTTGTTCTAATAAATCAGATATCTTTTTTTTTTAGGTTGACTAACTCTAGTTAAAAAATCTGCAAGAACATTATTATTAAATTTCAATATTAGAATCATCATATTCTATTTTTTTTAGACTCCACTCTAGATTTTCTGTATATAAACATTAAAAAAATCTACAAGAACATTATTATTAGACATGATATTAAATCATCTTCATCAGACGGTAACGAAAGTTTTGGTTGTTAATGTGGTGCACAAATTCTGAATTTTCTTTATATAACCATTAAATTAAAGAGGTGTGCTTGCACAAATGTGGGCTTTGAAAGAAGGATTTAGGGTGTATATTTATGGTGCTTCATTTCAAGGAAATATTAAAAATAGGCATCGAGTTATGAGTAATTATAATACTGACACTTGATTTTAAAAATTAAAAAGATTATTCGAAAAGAATAAGAATAATTATCACTAGCCAATCAGTCGGGAGTGGAAGAAAAGGCAACAAATAAAGCAGATAGAGGATCTTAGTTTTTTTTTTTAATTTATTAATATGCAAAGAATTGGGTGTGGAGATCACGAACAAATCTATATTCCAGTTCTTCTGGCTTCCCACTTTGCTTACCGATTATCTTCCATTTTGCTCTGAATCTTCCTTAATTTCTTAGTTTAATGACGAGTGGCCAACAGCACTACTCTCTCGCATGTGCTTGAACCAAACTGGAATACAGAATACTGAAACAGGAAGCATCAGGAATATATCAGTCAATAAGCGTTTACATGAACCAAAAACAAAACCTGCTCTTTTATTTGTCATGGAAAAATCATCAGAGCTACTAAAATTCAGCCGGCAACTCAAATATCCTCTAGTGTTGTAAATTTTTGTGTGTAAAACATTTGCACTTTACAATATCCTGACTTCACTCTAACCCTAATCCGCTGCTCAGTAGCAGAAACTACTCATGCTATAGCCCACCCCATTTCATAAATTTCTTCACCTCATCATACAAAACCAAGATAGCAGCCGCACCGGTACTTCGAAACATATTTGACATTGCCCCACGATAAAATGAAGCCACCCCTTCCGTGCTATAAATTTTCTTCCAACAATCAAGCGTACTATAGTACATTGGCTGTTCTAGCCCAGACTGCATCATCATCCTCCTCCGAACTGTATCCAAAGGATATGACAACAACCCTGCAGAAGTTGTAACTGCCTGAGCCATAACCCATCGCTTCCACAATGCCAAATCAGAATTACCTTCCTCACTCAAAATCTCCTTCATTGTATCAAAGCCTCCAAAATATAGACCCCTGTGAAAGACCATCCCTTGGAGCGACGCAGGAAGCCCTCTGTAAACTCCTCGAATGCCATCCTTCTTGCATATGGTAGTCAAGAAATGGTAAATACCTCTAAATTGGCGAACATCAGTTCTTCCAATGTCAGCTGCAAGGCGGGTGTGTGCAATATCAAGTGGGTAGATTAAGATTAATGTTGTACAGCCAGCTGCAGCCCCAGCGATGAAGTTTGCAGGTATACCAGAAGGAAAACGACCGTCCTGAGCATTGCCACTTCTCAATATGTCTCTATAGAGATCCTGCAGGATTAATTAAGACCATTTAACCATCAAATAAAAAAAATTCCTTATTTAATTGGAAATATCCCACAATAATCAGAAAAGGTAATTTCCAAATCTAAAGTCAATTTAGATTTAGAAAGGCTATTTGGATTTGATTCTAAAAATTTGCTCCTATAACAGTATTGATACCAGGCACGGTGTTAACTTCAGCTACAAGTATAACCTGGAAGGTCATTTTTACTAACTTCAGCTACAAGTATAACCTCGAAGGTCATTTTTACCATCTTAAGAACCCAACCTTATAAACCCTCAGCTAGGGTAGATGCTCTCATGTCACAAATTGCAATCTAATGGATAACATGTTGGTCTATTTCTTTGATTTTACATCCGTGACTCTAAAGAGAAAAATAACAACGTCACCAACACCTGAAAGTTTAATTTGAACTAGAAGGAAAAATACCAAGCTCAAAAGGCGACTGACAGATAATTATATAGCAATTAATTCAACCACTGACTCCTAGGACATTCAAGTTAGTAAACCATAAGAGAAGTCGCAGCCTCACAGGAAAGCACTATGGCAGCAACACCATCTCCAACCTATACTTTAGTATACGACACTTGATGTCAGAAATTTGAGGTTGCTTGACCATTGGTTGGGTTCCAGTGCATTAAAAATTCAATTTAATCAACATAGCAGGCTTAGCTTTCACATCACAGATTATATCAGTGCTCTTACAATGAATTTTTTGGAGCTCTACGTACCATCTATTGAAAGGTGTGATTACCTTCCTGTCACTTCCTTTTCCTGTCTGCAATATTTCTTTTGCATCTCTTACTTCAGGTTTACAGTATTTCAATCGAGAAAATTCTAACCTTACCAAACATAGCTACCACTCATGATATCAAACATAAAAACAAGTCAATTCTAGTTCCTTGCATTGTAAGATTGTGGTGAGCAATTTTGCTTTACCTATTTCAGCAGATACCTCCTTCATCTGGAAACTATTACCAAATTCAAGTTATTTGTCAGTTCCCATATCCTGCAAGCTACAATTTCAGAGTGACTCATTAATCCCTTGAATGAACCATGTGCAATCAGAGACAGAAGCCTTTCTTCTCACCATAGGTCCAGGAATATTAATAGTACCTAACTTAAAATAGTTATCTGAAGTTCATCTCTTGAAATAATAATTAGTACTAAACGATAACTTTTGGAATTAGATGCATCCAGCATCTATTGTGGCCATTAATCTAATCGACATTTCCATCCTATATCTTCATTGGAAAGAATTGGTTATCATGAATCGGTATTTTAAATTGCATAAAAAGTTAATCTCAAAATAAACAATTGAGATATTATTGGAGGCAATAACACAGCAGGCTGTCAGACTTAAAACAATCCACAATTGGACGTCAAATCTAGATGGTTCCTTGAACAATGTAACTATGAACAACAATAATAAATGGGATGTTTTAACATCACTACAGGATTAAAAATAGGCAGTGGTGGAAAAAGCAGCAACAGGTCAGTCATTTTTTAGGAAAATAGTAACAGTTAATAATACATAATATGGCTGCTTAACTTGAAAGATTAAATTTGTAATATTATAGGGTTCAAACAGACTTTTGGGCTTACTGCATGTTAACATGGTATGCGCATATATTTAATACCTAAGCCATTTTTAAGGAGATAATTTTCGGTAAACATCTCAAATCAATAGCTCCCAAAATCTTTGAATCCAAATATATGAATATCCAACTTAAATTAGTTTTAAATAATTTCAAGAACAATCAAAAGCTTTGATTCACGAGAATAAAATGTCTAAGAGCTTGTAAAAGTTGTAATAAATAATGAAAAAGTATCACTTTCAGCATCTTTCCACAAACTTCCTTGTCTTGTAAGTCTAAACCAATCTCAAAATTTATCTTCCCATAATGCTGCTATTCAATCACCAAAGCGTTCAAGACTGCTCCCCATTGCCACCAAAAACAAAGTCCAGAATAATATCCAAAGGTTCTGCTTCTTGGATTATAGTGCAGTCACTTTATTTACTGCTTCAGGAAATGTCTACCTTACTCACCTTTTCCCCTGCTACTACTACTTAGAAACATACAAGGGACTCCTTCACTAAAAATCGACCACCAATTATTGACAAAATAGAAATATAACAAAATAGGAAAACAAAATTACTACATATATTAGCACAACTCAATAGTTGTCATGGTTGATATCAGAGAAAAGCTAACACCTAATGAGACAGACATCAGTTTGCAAATCCGTTCAATTCAACATGTAAGACCACTCAAACATCCCAAAAAAAAAACCACAATCAACAATATGAAATTTTGCATGAATTCTAATGGAAACTACAAAGTCTGTAATCTATTGCCACATTTCTCTTATATCAACTGAAATGAAAATAATGGACGTCTCGCTTCTCTTGATTTATAAAAGCAAAGTGATTAACTTGTTTAATGTGGATTAACTACTTGTTTATTTTTTCATCAAAAGTAGCAAATGAAAATTCTGAAAGCTTTTTTTCTAAAAAAGAAAGGACCCCTTAAACGAATGTAAAACTAGTGAGATACTTTATCAATCATCTTGAATGCAAAACCAAAAAATGCATGTACAACAAGTAACATCCAATTATACGACATATACTGGTACCTTGAGAGAGAAATTGAGAGCGACTGAAGGATAGTAGCGAAGGACGCTACTACCGTTGCCTCTCCAGAGAGACAAAATGCCTTCTTCTTTGACGGTTCGTACAATGCAATCAACCATGCCCTTGAACTTCTGACGCCCCATACCCACAATGGCTAGATTGCTCTCTTGGGTCTGAAGCAATAACTTAGCCCTCTCTATTGGGGCAACAATGGTATGCACTATCCCACCCATCACCGCCCCCGCCATGAGATCCCTTTGAAAATTCGTCAACCATTGGTGTCGCACCGCCGTTGCCGGTGAGTTAGACCCTTCCTTTTCTCCTGGGTCGTCGTCATCTCTACTCATTATCTGCAACTCAGAGAAAAATTACAAATTGGGAAATTTTCTCTACCCCAATCAGCTGTATCTTCTTCAAAACTCCATAATTTCTAACTTGCGACGAGGAGAATGCCGGGTTGTACGTAGTTTCTCGTTTCTATGTTCCTGGGAATCAGGCTATAACTGATTATTAACCATAGCCGTAAGGAATCACTGGTAATATAGAAGCAATCATTTTCGATCAGGAATTTCAGAATCCTCTATGTACGCAATTCGAAATATAACCCTTTTTCTTTTGGTCATCCAAGTCCTAAGAGATGGAGCAGATGGAACAGAAATAGATGCAAAAATAATGAAATCAGCATAGGAGAAGCGGTTGTTCTACTTCTAAATATGTAATGATTCAAGGGTTTGTAGCCTAAAGATAACTATAGGGTTGTTCTACATAGTTTTGTTCCTGTACATATATATGCTTGGGGATGTCCTACTGTTCCTATTGGTTTTAACATTGGTATTCAGCTGTGAATAATTTTTTAAAATTATAATTATAATTTAATAAATTAATTTAATAAGTCTATTAAACATATTTTTTAAACATATTAATTATTTTTAAAATATTTATATATAAAAGTATATTTTTAATTATTTTGTAATATTGGCTTTAATGGCCATGAACCAATAAAATAATGGTCAGATAGTTTTTTACATTAAGGAATTGTCTGTTTTTACTTCTATTTTTGTTTTACTTTATTTTCTAATTTTAGTTTCTATTTTTTTAAAAAAAATTAAAATCTTTTAATTATCTTTTCAAAATTAAATAATTCATTTTAAAAAAATTTATAGGTGCAAGCAATATTTGTAAAGGATATTACAATGACAAAACATAAAGCAATAGAGCAACATTGACAATGGACTTAACAAAGAGCTTAAGCATTAATAAGTAAGTAAAGTTCAAATGTTTCTAGTTGGAAAGTGCAAACACATGTTTTGAAACTACATTCCTCTGTTAGTCACCGTTATGGTTAGCTTAGGAAATTAGGAGAGAGACCATTTCAAAGCCAAAGAAAAGATATAAGTGATTTGAATATGGTTTATCAAGATTTGGTCTTTTACCTATTGGAATATTTTATACGTAACTTGATTGCTTGTTTTCTCACTACCTTGGACACTGTTTGTGTTGGAAGGTATGGTGAGACCTTACCTCTCAAACTTGACAAGTTCTTTTCTCCTGTGCTTACTTTACAAGTCCACCTTATGCTCTAATAGCTCAAAGTAGCTCGAATTTGCCCTTTCTCGATATTATGAGCAGCTACCATAGTTATTCACTTTAATTCACACTCCAAATCCCAAGCCTTGTGAATAGTGACTCAAAGAGATAAGAATACGAGAGAGAACTCAATGTTTTTAAGAGAGCTTTAGGTGTGGGAGGGAGAAGCTCCTGCATGCATTCTCTCTTTTGCAACTTATGCAGAGAAAATGAGAAAGAGTTAGAGATTCCCATAAATAACCACTTATTTGTTAGCTTTATCTTTCTTATAAAACCAAGCTTATTTGTCCACTTTGGTTTTCCTTGCGCCAAAGTGGACACATTATATCATTTTGCTACAGTTTGGAATTCTTTCAGACTATATGGAATACATTACAATACCATAAGCAATGATGCTAGTGGATTTATCTCCTTTTGCTATACTATTTACTTGTACAAGGTTATTAAATATATATGTATAGTTTAGGCTTCTAATATAGATGTTGCAAAGCTTTTATGTCATAACCCATATTTTAGCAGAGAACAAACACTTGAAGAAAATGTGTTGAAGTTTCTTATGCTCTTTCTTACATAGGCAACAAATTTAGGAAGTGTTGAGGAAGCTTAGTTTATTCATTGTCCCTAGTCTTTGGTTATAGATAGTTACAATAGAAATAAGACTTTTGGAGATAATTTATTGCATCATACTATCCATACCAATCCATTCCTTGACTTTTAGGAGTTAAGAACTTTCTGCATTAGGCATTGGAGTATTTCGTAGTGGAATGCTTTAACCAGTCATAATGGTCATCCATTAAACGTTGCAGTGAGTAATCTGGTTTCAGGTTACCAAACAAAGATGTATAGTAAGCCCAATTATTCCTATTTATGAGTTCTTTAACTTCGGAAGGTTTATCTGACCAACTATCCCCCCCTTTTAATTATATTATAAAATCCAGTGTGCTTTCACAGTGTCAGATAAACATCATTGGCAATGATTAGCCAACGAACCTTATTAGAGATGAAGTTGACTAGCTGATAAGGACTAATGCATTCCTGTCTATAGATTCTTCAGTTCCTCTCGCACCATAGATGGTAGATTGCTAAATTGAAAACTGCTTTGAAAATCAAACTATCCTTCATCAAAATGCTAGAGACATTTATCTTATTTAATGGATTGAAGCTCTTATCTTATCTAATGGATAACTTAATTAGCTTAGAAACTGATCCATATAGAGAATGAAGAGAGAAGGGGATATGGGGTTCCCTTTGTCTTAGCCCTTTCCCTCCTCTAAACAACTTGGTTAGCCACCATTTATTAAAACTCTAAATGAGGTAATACTGATGCATTGGTTTATCTAATTAATGAAGATATTAAGGAACCTAAAAACTTTCATGAGATGAAGTATGTAGCTCCAATGTATTAAACAAAAAGCTTTAAGGAAGTCCACTTTAATGACATAATTCCTATTAAAGTGTTTATTTTCATATCCCTTGAGCAACTCTTATGCATGAAGAGCATTATCTGAAGTGAACCACATGTTAGTATACGATATACAAAATGCACAAGAAGGGAGGTTGAATTGTGTATTCAAATTTTTAATACAATCCCTTTTTTAAAATTTGCTTTCTAAAAATGATTGACAAACAGTATTATGAAGTATTTATATCAATAATAGAAACAAGAGTTAAGAGTTAAGAGTGAGAATCGACACAACAATTTTATATTGGTTCATCCCAAACTGTGGGCTACGTCCAGTCCTCAGAATCTCTTTTGAGATTTCACTATACTTCACAAAAGTACAAGTATTCTTTTTACTGAGCCTCTTCAGGTCTCTTACAAAAGGTATTCTTTTTCTCACTTAGGCTCTTCAGGCTCTCAGCTTTTCTTCTTTCTTACAGAAAGATATTGCGAGCTTTGTTACAGAAAATATAGCTCTCGTGTTTCGCAC
>JANJEY010000008.1:68769475-68786790 GCA_024703695.1 Erythroxylum cataractarum
TCTCAACCATAATCCTCCCATCTTTCAATTATAAACACATCTAAACATTAAAACACCTCTAATACTTCATTTCTAACCTCAAAATCATTCATAACAACAACATGATCATCAACCCTAAAAGATCTAACCATTTTTCCATAAACTTTGAAACAACCGATTCCTACTCATGCTAAGCTATTCTAGGGTTTCATTCAACCCAAACAAGAAGAAATTAGTACAACTTACTTGATGATGCTTTAATTCCTCCCAAAATCCTCAAGAATGCAAAAACCCTAATTTCTCTTCTTCTCCCTTAAGCCACCAACGACACTCCCTCTCTTTTCTCACTTTCCTTCTTTCTTTCTTTCTAATTTCCCTACTCTCACTAATCATACAAATGTCCATTATACCCCTCCATGTAATGCCTTAGCCTCTCAAACTTAAGTGACCTTCCCATTTTGCCCTCAAACATTTTTACTCTTTCATTTCCACTTACACCATACTATACTCAAATAAATCCTAATTTTCCATTAATACTTTCAATAAAATCAAACTATGTCATAAATCATACAACTAACATAATTCATACTTAATAACATCAAGAAAAACAATTTGGGGCCCAACAAGAAAGATATCTCTAGGCCTCTCGTTGAGTTGAGACTGAAAAGTGGCATGGTCGTGCACAAACGAGGTGAATGTCATTCTTTTGTTACATGGTCTAACTCGACGATCGAGAAATATGATTGAGCCTAATAAAGATGAATTTTTTTCCTACCTTATGCTTAATCGAGATATAATGAGACAAAGGGACTACTTGTAGATAATTGGTTTTTGTTCAAGTGGAAGATTGTTAGTGTATGCCCCATAAACCAATTATAGAATGTACTGTAATTTATCAGTTGTGATTCAAGTAATGTCAAACTTCGACCTTATTTAATATTAGGCAGTTATAATGTCTTGCTAGAGACCACTTATAACTTGTGGGCCTAAAAGAAGCTTAAACCTACTACTAATATTAAATAAGCCTACAGGGTCGCACACTAAGAGACTAAACATTCATTGGGCTTTAAAAAGGTTTTAGGTTTTTAGGCCTTAAGGTTTTACTATATATATAGATGTATAGTATGACTTGAGACATACAAGATTCATCTACCTAAAGGAAACACTAGTGTCATCGTCCTCCTCAAGTGATAAAGAGAGAGAGAGAGAGAGGTCTCAAAAGTGGTGCTAGCACACCAGATGTTTGTTCAGTCTCCCGAGGGTGTGGATACCGATAGAGGCATGGTATTTGACGTGCTCTTTCAACGCTACGAGCTTCTTTATTGTTTTCTCTATGAAAGGTATAAATATTATATGAATTTAATTTCGATGTTCATATGGGTCTTGTTGTTTTAGATTGGAAAATGTTGGTAAATATCATTGCATGATGATAGTCCCAATAGCTTATAGATAGTTGCTTCTGACTTGTTTACCTTTTACACGAGCCTCACAAACCTGATTTCTTTCAAACTTTAAGGTTTGTAGTCCTCTAACTAACTTGGTCTTGGACAATTTTGATACTGGCATGTCCAAATCTTCTATGCCAAATAAACGAATCATTTTCTCGAGAGACAAAAACACTTAACACTTTGTTAAGACATGTCTTTCAGTTGAGCACAATATATATTCTGATTTTTAGGACCAACAAACACAATATTATCATTATGAATATCGATAACTTCATAATAAGATGCATAGAAAATGACTTTATAACCCTTGTCACATAGTTGACTCACACTTAACAAGTTATGTTTTAAACCATCAATAAAGAGAATGTTATCAATATAGGTAAAGTCAGAATTACCAATTTTACCAATTCTAGTGACCTTTGATTTATTTTTGTCTGCAAAGACAACATTACCTCCATCTTTTCTTTCAATGTAGTTGAATTGTGATAGTTCACCTGTCTCCATTTTGAAACGTATCTCATCGTCTCCCAATTCAGCCATGAAGCAAATGTTGCAGACTTCTTTTGATTCTTCTTCTTTAAAGTTTTCAGAATCCTCATCTGATCAGGCTGCAATCATCGCTTGCTTTCTAGATTTTCTATTATCTGACTTGTCCCTTTCAAGAAGAGGACATTTTGGTCTTGTATGCCAAGGCTTGTTGCAATGATATCATATGATTTGATTATTTTGTGTATTGTTATTATTGCTATTGCCTTTTGATAGGAACCTGTTGTTTCTAGCTTTCTTGTTTGCTTCTCTTTTCTTCATCAACTTCTTTTTATATAAGCATGCATATTTTCTGACCATAAAATTGAACTCATCATCTCCTTTTATTTACGACTCAGTGTCACTTTCATCACTGTCTGATTCATCAGTTGCTTTCAATGCCATTCCTATTCTATAGGAGGATTCTTCATCTCACCTAAGCTCGGTTTCATGGATCATCAGATTTTCTCGTAGCTAGTCGAGTGAAATAGTATCTAGATCCTTTGTCGTTTCTAGAGATGTCACCTTAGGTCTCCATTCCTTTGGTAGAGACATCAGAATCTTCGTTACGAGCTCATCATTGGGATATATCTTTCCTAATTTCTTTAAGGTCGTGATGATGTTGTTAAAGTGGCCGAACATTTTGTCTAAGGTCGTGATGATGTTAAAAATGACTGAAGAATTTGCTTATGATCTCTCCCTATTTCATGCCAATAGTTTTGTATTGATACACTAAAAGAGTTATTATGTGCTTCTTTACCTTATTCGTTCCTTCAAATGTAACTTATAGTTTGTCCCACATTTCTTTTCTTGTAGAGCAATAGGATATTTTCATATTTTTTGGAGACAATGCACATATCTGGTGATGTTTTGCTTTAGCATTTAGTTATGCATTTCTCCTGTCAGCATCAATTCATATTTCTACGTTATCGGAAGTGGGAATTATAGCTACAACTTTAATTGTTTGCCATACTTTGATATCTATATACTAGAGATATATGGTCATTCTCTCTTTCCAATATGAGTAGATGTTTCCATTGAAGTAAGGAGGCTTTGAGATAAATTGTCCTTCAAAACTTCTCAAAGGGTTTTTCATGA
Source organism: Erythroxylum cataractarum (assembly GCA_024703695.1). Lineage (NCBI taxonomy): Eukaryota > Viridiplantae > Streptophyta > Magnoliopsida > Malpighiales > Erythroxylaceae > Erythroxylum > Erythroxylum cataractarum. Next base: position 68,772,526 of record JANJEY010000008.1, read on the forward strand.
TCTATCACATGTTGTGAAACACAAATATGTGAAACCTCTCTCTAATAACAAATGATAAAGCAAATACAAGCAAAGGGGGTAAATTATATGTGACTTAAAAAGATTTTTGCAAGTTACTTTCAGTTCGTATAAAAAAACCTAGTTATGAATAAAAACAGTAGGAACCTATCAGACGATAAAGCTTTTTATAGGAGCTTTTTGTGGGATAGGACCCTACTTGAACGAAAGGGGACCTACTGAATGATGAATCATGTTAAAACAATTTAAAAATAGAAGGCTTGTAACAACCCACTCTCATAGGACACATACCCGACATCCTGAGTGATATCCAAACACGTACCCCACAAGGGTGGCATGCTAGAGCACTCATATTCCCTTATAAGGCATCATAAAGAAAGACACAATAATTAAAAACCAAATTCCTCATTTCATTTCTTAAACAATATTTACATTGTGGCTTTACAGTATCATCCAAATACGTACAATGTCAAAACTAAATACAAAATATGCTACAGACATAAGGAATTAAACAAAAATTCTATCTAATCCTTCAATCTTAGTTGTCTGACCTTTGAGCCATTTCTTCTTTCCAAAAGCACAAGAACTATATTTCTTGTAGAGTCTCTCTGTCACTCCTATCCTCTCTCAATCCTAAAATATCAACATTGCAATTTTGGTAAATTTTGCAAACTCATTGAGGTAACCATCCTCGATGATTCACTCAATTCATATAACACATCAACATATATGACCACATAATTCACATCATTTCATTTATCATGTAGTATCTCATATCACATTCAGAGCAGTCAAACTGATCATTTTAATCATTTAAAATGCACATATCAATTATAAATGCAATGCATATGAGAACCATGTTCATTTATTACTTTGTTGTGACTGAGTACCTTTTTACTAACCCATATCCCTTGTGAATACTGGGTTTGTTTCAGATAATGTCTGATATTCCTTAGTAGATAATGGGTACATCCACAACTGAGCTGAAAGCTCTTATCACATTTTGAGCTTTAAGCTCTTTATACTGGCGACTTCGATCACAACTACCTTTAACTTTCATGCATTCATGTAATGAAATGCATCTCACATATTCAATCAATCATTGTTTTCAATCAATCACATTTAAAGTCTCATTCACATTTTTCATCATCCCTTGGTCCGGTATTCATCAAAATGTTGAGAAATCACATATTTCTTCAAATTCACATACAAGGAACACTTCCAATATGTCAATTATGCATCAAACGTCTCGGATATTTAATGTCCAGAATCAACACAATCAATTCCATAAAAGAGTGCAATACATAATTTAAAGCAACAATTAATTAAGTGAAGCCATCTAGGTTATTCATAATTTGCTCCAAAAAGCTATTGCCTCGAAGTCTCGACAACGTCTAGATGTTGTCGCTCAATATTCTCTTCTAAACCATGCAATAAATACACATTTATACACATCACAACTTTGCACAATTATAAGTATTCATTTATGCACATATATGTATATGGATTAGGTACAACACATGTTCAATGACAATCCCGAGTACATTTCATTAATACTCATCTCATAACCAATTAACATGATTTTTAAATCACTCCTTAACACCTAATACACTTTCCTTACTTTAATAACTCAATCCAACATCAACTAGGCTTATTCAAGATCACAATCAAGCCTAAAGTTCTCATAGGAAAACAATAATAAATCAATCATCTATAAATAAACATATCTTGGGACAAAAGGCATAACATTTTTTGTAGATGCCAGATTAATGTCATTCTAGGACCTTTTGAAGAGGACTTCGATATCTATAACTTTTGTGAAGACTCCAAAGAGAGATTTTGCCATCTAGAGGGTCAAAATCACAAATTTGTGTAAGTGTACATTGAATATCCACTCAGCGGACATACATCCCTCCTAATGGACATAAATGGGGCTGGGATATTTTTTCAGACCCTGAGAAGGTTCATTTAGCGGACCTAAAGTTCGTTTAAGGGACATAAACGAGGCTGGGAAGTTTTCCAGACCTAAAACGGTCCATCCAACGGACCTAAAGTCTGTCCAACAGATATGAAAGAAACACAACTCACTCAAGAGCACTTCCAATGGTTTCTATATACATTCTAACATCATTTTCACTCCTAATTTTTTCAAATTCACCTCCTCTAATGCAACATCATTTCATATCAAAGCAACCTTTAAATTAATTTCATTAAACTCTCAAACTTCATCTCATTTGATTCATCATTTTCACTAAAACTTATCATTCATGAAATCCTATCCTTTTTCCATAAATATCTCATTCATAAGTCTCAAACAATTTATATTCAACATTCATCATTTCACATTGATAACTTCTTCATGTATACCTTAATTTTAGTTCAATAACATCCACACACAAATCAAAATCCATACTTGATCATAAACACCAAAATAAAACATATTCTTATAAACTTTGATCAAACATTTGTTGCACATATTCAACTTCATTTTTCACCTTCATTTCATTCCTAACTATATTACCTTAAATCATCTTAATTCAATAACATAACTCAACATCTTATTTAACATAACTTTCAATTTCATTCAACCCTTAATTCACTACTTATAACATCTACATAACAACTCATTACTCATGGTTTTCATACTCTCAAAACAGAACACAAACACATGTACTCATCCGCCAATTTACTACACCCAGTAATCAACTTCTAGTCTAATTTTAAAACTCTTAAAGACAGAATTTGAATTCGATATTTTCATGAAAAATGTATCCATATGTCTCTAATTTAATCCAAATCAAAAATCAACTCATTTGGATAACTAAAGAACAAATTATGGCTAAAATACAGATGTTTAATTAGTAGAAATGTTATAGCTAACAATGTTATAGCTACCATTTTCCAGCACACTCTCTTCCAATTTTCCAGATTTTTATAACTTCCTACATTTTACTTCTAACACATCGTCTTTTCTACTTCATTTCCTCTTCATTATTAACTCCATTTCAACTCAATATCATTCACAAACAAACTATGATCTATATTTGATCACTAACCCAAAAACAGAACATATAAATGTACATATACCTATTCATCATCAATTTTCTGCACTCATCCAACACTATTATAATGATCTTTCTACCTCAAAATCATCTTTATAACAATTTATGGGTCATTAATCATCATACACATATACAAAAGCAAGACATTTACATACACATTCCATCACTCACATTTAGCATACATGCAACATCATTTTATGTCTATTTAACCTCTAACTATCATCATACATACTTCATTTAACACTATCCTTGAAGATTAAAAAGCTACTTACTTGATTTAGCTTCAGTGTCTTCAAAAATAACAAGAAGCCCTAACTTCCCATGTCACACAATCATCATCTTGAAGGTGGATTAGGTTAGGTTTTCTTGTGGCAAATGGAAGAGACAACAAAATAGAAGTAGCAATTGGAAGATAAAAGCAAGGTGTAACGTTGATGAAGGTTTGGTGAATCAAAATGGTGAAGAAGAAGAGAAAGCGACGAAGAAGATGAAAGAGAAGGCAAGAACAAGACAATAACTTGGTATTTCAAGTTAAATGAATCGTGAAAGATGAGTGGTGAATAGTAATGACACTTGTCACTTCCAATTGTCACCTTCCTATGACCCTAGTTGGACTTTTATTAAAAAACTAGTACATTTGTCTCCAAATTTTCCTTGACACTTGTCAATGAATCCCAAGGTCATTTATCAAAATTTCCATTGCCATAGGACAATAAATTCTACCATCATTTATCAATTGTGTTGCTATTTGGAATTTTTCCTAGTCCGAAAATACTCAAATTTTCAAAAAAAATTTAAATTTCACCTAATATTCTAAATCAATACATATACTCTCCAAATCAATTCTCAACACATAAAAATCATAATTCTCAATATAATCACAGTTATAACTTAATTATACCCAAAAAAAATCTCAATGAATGCATGTATAGTCATTTTAATATGAAAAAATCAATATTCGCGAGTGTGTATATGCTATATTATGCATAAGCATAAAATGCACTTTCTAACTTCTCAATAAACTCTCATATACACTATTCTAGGTTCCTAGCCCTTGACATGGAATAATAGGATATTACAAGGCAATTGTTAAAATTGAAAGGAACGTCTTGCAAGTTGAAAACAAAAGGGACCTATTATAAAAGTAAAGAAGTATCATGTTGAAATGAACACACACGATATAATAAGGAAATATAAAAGATAAGGAGAAAGAAGAATGACATAATCGATTTATACTGATTCAACTTATAACTCAAACCTACGACTAGTCTCCAAGTATCCAACTTGAATGTTTTACTATAAAAATCCAAGTATTAAATTTGACGAATCTCTCTAAACTTGCGAGTACATTATTTTCAAAGTTTTTTAACCTTCCGCACTCGAAGTGTATAACAAAATTCTAAAAGCTCACAGAAAAATAAAATAATAATTTCTTTCTTGAAAGAGTGATTTCACTTTCTAAGGAACAATAAGAATGGTATGATTCTTAAGAATATATATGCTACTCAAAAATTTGAAAGTCTGAGTATGTTTCTTTTTTTCACAAGTGTTGTTGCTCTTTCTTAATATGAAAGGTAGCCTTATGTCATTCATCATAAATCCCGGCCATAGGTCCATTAAAAGTCACATATACTTTAGGTTCTTTGTGACCGGCCTTTTTTTGAGAGGTATGATGAGCAATGTTGGATAATCAATTTCTTCAACTAATCATTGTTTCCTCTTACATCCTTAGTCAATTGGATAGATTTAAATCTAAATAACTTCAATATTATCTTTGTCAAAAATCTTCTAGTAATCACGAAACTAGTATATAACCTTCATAATTTGTTTTCGGATAAACATTTTCTAATAAGGTAAGTTCATAATGAAGGTTTCTACAAGAAAGAAAGCGTATTTTATATTTTTTTTAGAATAAGACCATTAATTATACAAAAAATAAGTTCAATTTAAATTTAAAATATTTTTCAATTATTATCAAAATCATTAACCATAAATCTTGAGCTAACATAAATTAGAGAAGTTTTTATGAGCATACGGTAGATTTTAATTATTGAACCCTAGTTTCAGATTCAGAATTTGGGAGCTTTAATTAAAAGTTGTGAAGAAGATGGAATGAGAGAGAGAGAAAATCAATTTCAATTCGTTAATCGTTTGCCTGATTACAACATTTTCTTTTTATTGTTACACTACTCTTTACATTTGAAGTAACGGAGTTATTATACTGGTCGCTTCCTCAGCTCTTCACCTGAAGTTGGCTTCAATCCACTCTTTCTACTCTTCATCGTCTTCTTCCCGCGCTTTGCTTCCATGCGCAACCCTCTCGTCCTACAACTATAAACTATTACAACTTGTACCGTCTCTTCATACGTTTTTGTGTTTGCCTTTTCTCTTCATTGTTCTCTCTCTCTCTCTCCTTTTCCTTGCCTATTCAACTTGTTCTATATTTTCAATAATTTACTCTAATAATTAATTAGGATAATTGTTTCTAAGTAAAATTTACATAATTATTTATAAAATAATTTTATTTTAATTTGCGTAATTGTTTCCAAGTTTTTGTTGACTTATTAAGAAAGTATATTATGTAAAAGTATGGATCCGTCAATAAAGTTTTGACAAATATTTAAATAATAAATTTTGTAAGATTACATCAATGAATTAATTACTAAATATAAACATTTATCCATAATAGATAAATATATCGATTATAAGTCTTTATTTATATTTTAAAAAATGATTTATACAACAGTTAATTACCTTTTACCTCCAAATCAAAGGAAACAACGTCCGCTTGCTATTTGATTTAAGCCTAAGCTCTCGCCCTACGCAGGTTGGATTCTCATTCATGTCTAGGCCTACAACACCTTCCCATCTACCGCTTCACCACTCAGGTGACTCTTAAGAACATCTATTCATTTTGCTTGTGCGTGCTGCCTCTCCACTTCTTTTCTCTTTGATTGATTCTGTTAGTTGTTGCCCTTTCCCGAGTTTTCAATCCTTTCTCTTGTAGTTTCCCAACAAAAGAAGGTGATTATAGAGAACGATCATGGTGAGAAACTGCTCGGTCTGCTGCACGATACTGGTTCTGCGGAGCTTGTTATCCTCTGCCATGGATTTCAATCTTGGAAGGTCATTTTTGTTTTCTTAATCTTTCCATCTTTTCTTTCATGGGTTTGCAATCGACTTGCAGTCAATTTTTTGTGTTTCTGTGTTTAGGAACGCATTCCCATGGTGAATATCGCTGCTGCTTTAGAGAAAGAAGGAATTAGTTCCTGTCGCTTTGATTTTGCTGGAAATGGGTATTCCATTTTTCCTGTTAGGTTAAAACATTGATAATCTAAATTACATCTTCTAGAATTGTCTAAAGAAATCGGCGATGCGTTCTGCATATGGTGTAACGAGTTACTTGTGCGATTTATGATAGGATCTAAAATGGAAACTGTTCTATAACCAGAACTACCATCACTTTTCACTCATTGAAAATGGGAGCAATGTGGATTAATTTCTGATGATCCTTATATTGCTACGATGCTCCATCTTCTAGGGAAAGTGAAGGCTCATTTCAGTATGGAAACTACCGTAGAGAAGCTGATGATTTACGATCAGTAGTCCAATATTTTCGAGGGAAGAAACGTGTCATAATTGCTGTAATCGGTCACAGTAAAGGTGCATTTCTTATTTTAAGCATACCAATGAAACAAGACTCCAATTCTGGAGATGCTTAAAAGAGAACACATGAACTCGTCTACATTCTATCTTATACAACTAATAGCAGTAAGAATCTGTCGATCTTATAAAACAGTGTTTGTTGCAGGAGGGAACGTGGTGCTTTTATATACTTCAAAGTACAATGATGTTCATAATGTAGTTAACATTTCGGGCCGGTTTAACCTCAAGAGAGGAATTGAGGGTCGGCTTGGCAAGGACTTCCTAAAAAGAATCATGCAAGAAGGATACATTGATGTTAAAAATAGAAAGGGTAAGGGTGATAGTATTAGATTCTGTTCTCCTAAAATTACAATAAATTTGCATATCAAAGTTAACTATCATCATAAGTTTTAGATGAAATTTTGATTGTGTCAGGAAGCTGCAAACTTGACCTAACCTTTTATTGCTTTCCCAGTAGATTGTCCTAAAATCTGGATAACATTGTTGTATTTCTCTGCAGGAGAGATTGTGTATCGTGTGACCGAAGAAAGTTTGATGGACCGTTTAACTACTAATGTGCATGCATCATGCTTATTAATCCACCAGGAATGCAGGTTAGAAACTGCCAACAACTCTATTTCATTTATCTTTGTGATATTTAAAAATCATGCCTTTTATATTTAACCATATAATATAAGCAATTAGAAATTGTGTAGATGTAGTATATCATCTAATTGTAACTAGGAAAAAGCATTTTGGCCAATTTTGGTGGCCATTAGTAGTATAAAGTAATATTTTAATAAAATAAAAATTTCCTTATTTGATAATGATGGCCACTAGTGGTGGTCACCAAAGGCTGGCCATGCAGTTGGGTCCACTTGGGAATAACGATTGTAACTAATTTTGGTAAATAACATAATTCTCCCTCGCCAAATTTTCTCTCTAATTTCTGTTAAGCTTTCTTGTTGCTATAAAACTTTATGAACTGGTCATTAATCCTCACTGACTTACTTTTCCAAATATATTGTGAAAACCCTTGTTGTCTTTGTTGTTGTTTGTTGGGCATATTTAAGGGTTATATAATTTTGCAGTCATTTTGATGCCTATATTTTCAGGGTGTTGACTGTCCATGGATCCAGGGATAAGATTGTACCAGTTGAAGATGCTTTCCAATTTGCAAAGTTTATAAATAATCATAAATTACGCATCATTGAAGGAGCTGATCATGAGTACACCCGTCATCAGGATCAATTATGTTCAGTTGTACTGGACTTCTTAGGGGAAGATTTTAAACCAGATAATAGCTTGGTCAAGTTACCTTTGGCAGGGCATTCAGTTCGTTCGAGATTCTGAGTTTTGATTGACACGCGACTCATTATCGATTTGGAGTTGAGCTACTTGGTTGCGTGTCGGGTGCTCCAACTTGTGCAGCTCCTTTATTTCAATGACGGACCTCAAAAGTTTTACCACATGTGCCATATCGATTCCATGCTTAAGTGTGAACCATCACTTTTTTGTCGGAAATGCTTAATTTTACCAAGGAAACTACAACACCCATTTTAGGCAAAGCGAATTCATCGATACTTTTGAATAATGTTGGGCCACTGGCAATACAAATCTTGAACGTATTAGACTGGCTGTCTGATATGCGTACTAAGACAGGTCACGATGGCTTGTTCTTCGTCACTTAATTCCACCATATTAAAATAGATCATTCATTGAATTATAATGCTGGTTAAAGTAAAACAGCGACAAAAAGATCAAACAATTAGCATGCATTTGAAGTTATTATATAGTTTCAAGAAATTTCGATTATGCCTTCTGAACTTTTTTCCATGTCCGTTCCATTGAAACAAATCGTTATCTTATTTGATATGAACAAAATAGGGCAAATTAAGTTGCATCAATTGAACTTTGTACATAGGCATCTCATAAGACACATTAAATTTCATCATGTGAATTTTATGCATTCAAGTTAAAGGCAACTACTTGATGGCGAATTAGTGATACAACATAACGAAATAACAGCAACCGTGAAATGTTCAAGGGAAGATCTTGGAGGTCATTCTGACACCTTAAATCTGTCAATTAAGTAAATGCCATCTGTTTCTTTTACACATGATCCTTGAACTCTTTTAAGAAATAGAGCCATAAAATCTTAAAAAATACTCCTGGAGAGTGAAGTGAAGAATAATTTACATACTACATAAAAGCTCAGTAAGTGCAGCAAACTACCAAAAACGGGAAAAAAAAAATAAAAAAAGGAGATTGAACACGATCAGATCTTTCATTCTCATGTTTGCAAGTACATAATGTCCACTTTGATCAGGCTGCAACAGTCTTTGGCTTGACACCGATTTTCTTCCAAGAAACATTTGGCATTATTTGCTTAAAATCAACACGACCCTTGAACTGTATTGCAAAATTGAGCAAGGAGTCAAGAAGGGAATCCGAAAGCAGGTGAGGTTCCAGTCCTAATTCAATGAGCTTAGTGTGCTTGGCGTTGTAATAGTGCTCTTCTGCCTCTACTCTTGGGTTTGGCACCGAAATGGTTTTCACATCAAGGGCAAGCTTCTCCCCTGCTTTAGTTACAAGTGAAGCAAGTTCATTAACAGAAAATTGCTCGGTGAATTGATTGAAGACCCGAAACTCCCCAGGCTGTGCTGGATTTGCAATGGCAAGTTCAACACACCGAACTGTATCTCTTATATCAAGATAGCCCCTTGTCTGAATCATTTAAAATGGAAGAGTTTGAATGAGGCTCCCACATCTAGGATCATTGTAACTATAGGTTCACAACCATAAATAGCAATCATACGGAACAACATATATTATGGTAAAGAACTTAACACCATGATGCGGGCAAAACAACACAAAACCCCAGGCGTTAAAAAGAAATTGTGAATCATTTAGATGAGCCTTGAGCTTTCCAGAAAAAAGTCATACAATCATAAGCACATGTAACAACTTCCTTTCTTTCCAGGGTTCAGACTTTCCCAATAGTAAGGATGTTCTAGTCGAAACGAATATGCACCTTTATCCAACACATCAACATTTCTGTTTTACACTAAGCTTGCGTAAGAAAAAAACAATTGAATATAAGGTAGTATAGCAAATTAAGAATTAGAAGAATTTACCTGGCCTCCCTTTCCATATACAGTGAGTGGATGGCCAACAGCAGCCTGGACACAAAAACGATTTAAAGCAGTTCCAAATACTCCATCATAATCGAACCTGTTGCAAAGCTCTTCATGCATCTCTGTTTCATCCGTCCTCACTCCATAAACCACTCCTTGGTTCAGATCAGTAGCTCTGATTCCCCAAGCCTTGCAAGTGAACGCTATATTATTTGAGTCATGGACCTTACTAAGATGGTAGAAAGAACTTGCTTGTTTGGGATAAGGCAAAGTATCTGTTCTCCCATTGTGAGTTATTGTAATATAGCCTTCCTCAATATCAATATTTGGGGTTCCATATTCTCCCATTGTCCCAAGCTTTACAAGATGGCATTGCTCTCTGAATTCCTTGATAGCAAAGAGAACATTGAGTGTTCCAATTACATTGTTCTGTTGCGTAAATACAGCTCTTGTCCGATCAATCATTGAATAAGGGGCAGAGCGTTGTTCCCCGAAATGGACTACAGAGTCAGGTTCAAAGGACTTGAAGGCTTCTGATAAGAATTCAAAGTCGCAAATATCACCAATATAGAGCCCAATGGTTTTTCCAGTAAGTGATTTCCAACATCGAAGACGATTGTGAATGGAACTAATGGGTGTCAAGGAATCTAGACCAAGCTGATGGTCAAACATACGGCGAATGAGACTGTCAACAATGGCAACCTCATATCCTCTCTTGGATAAATGGAGGGCAGTGGCCCAACCACAATAGCCATCTCCACCAATGACCATGACCCGCTGTGACTTTGATGGTTCAAAAGAGAACTGGTGGGAACCAGAGCTAGTTTGGGATGGGGCTTCTTGGCTTACAAAGGTTGCACAGACAAAAGACTTTTTCTGCAGTCTGCTTCCTTGCGCGACAATCCTTGTGGAAGGAATCCTTGAAGATTGCAAGGTGAAAAGAGCAGGACATGTTGTGAGGCGTTGACTGAACGATTGAGTGGACGATCTTTGCCCATAAGGTAACTTTAAAGAGCAAGAGGTTGAAAGTAAATGTGCCATATTGATGATGATGATTTTGATCAATGCGTACAAAGACCTGAAAGATTGTAAGTGGTCAGAAACTGGCGTCTAGAGGCGTCCGTAACTTAGCTTCAGCTTTAATACAAGAATTTTATTTCAGATTCTATTAGAAATGTATATGAAACCAAGTAGGAAAACAAAAGCATATGGTATCTCAATCTGCTTCCAAGTAGGAATTCAAGCATAACAAAGGGGTGGAAATCATATCAGAAGTAGCAGTCCAGTAAACAACAGAGCAGTTGAAATGTGTAAGACGAGGTAAATCCTAATCCCGCAAAAACTAAAATGAATACCCTAAAGTTCCATGGGTGCTAACTCAGCAGATACGCTGTCTGTCTGCTGCAATTCACAAGAGTTATAAAGAAGCTATGCATTTCGATTAATAGACATAATCATGTAAAAGCAGCGGCAGGAAGCTAAATGTAGTACCTCTACCTTGAACGGAAAGGAGGATAATAAGCTCGGTTGGACGAGAGTCGGGGCTTTGGGTGTTCACTTGACACTCTCTTGTTCAGGCAACAGATGGAACCTTAAGGGCAAGCAAAATGGCATATTCGATCTTATCTATGTTATTCATCAGAATCTTTGGAATGTACGACAACAATAGCTCCAAACTAAAAAAATAAAATATGCTAATTAGGCCAGACGCGCTACACGATTCGATTGGAGACATCGGATGGGAATTTCAATATTTTCTCGTAAAAGGTATAAATACATCTCTAATGTGTTTTTATTTTTTAAAATATTTATATATTTCAATTTAGCAATTCAGTTTCAAGATTATTATTCCAGTATAAGTTAACTTTAATTGTTGTCTCGTGAAAATTGATTAATTCTTACCTATTCAATTTTATAAATATATTACCTAATTTGGTACCAGATTGAGTTTTGGTACAATACTGTATCGGTATCGGTCAATTCTGAGTTCTATTTTAGATAATTTTTAAAATTTATAAAATAGTCTCTGAATTTTTAAAATATTACAAAATAATCAATTAATATATTGGATTATATACTTTATGATTTTACATCAAACATCTCTCCAAAATCATAATAATAAAATTTTAAAATAACAAAATTTATTTATTTTTATTAACAATAATTTTTACATATTTTACATATAAATAATAATCACAATTAATATGAAAAATAGCATTTAATCATCTTAAAAATATAAAATTAAGAATAATATAAAGTATTTAAAATATAATAATTTTATCATATAATAAATAATAATTACATCAAAACATCTAATAAAAAACAATAAAGATCCTTAACACTCTATGTATTACAATTTACAACAAGAATATGTAACCAAAAAATAAACTAAAATATATTTAAATTAAATATTATTTTACAAATAATAATTTTTAAATTATTTATTTTAAAAATAAAATAATTTTATTAATAATGAATAAATGACTATTATATAAAGATTAAAATAAATTTAGTTAAAAATAATTTATTTTAATATTTATCTAATGTACAATTATTGTTAGTAATAAAAATATTTAATTTATTTTAAAAATAAAAATAAAAAATTACAATTAAAGTTTTTTTAAAAATTAAAAATTGAATGTGTTAAATAAAAGTGGGAGAAGGAGATTTATTTCTCCAATTAAACAATTTATTCCATTAGAAAATTAAGATAAGGGGAAGGAAATTAATTGATAAGAGTATAGGCAAATTTGGGAATTAAAGGAAGAAGAATAACCAAAATGCAATTTTCCTAACGTCAACTCATGAACCAATAAGATTAAAGCATGTGTGTCTAATAGAATTGTAATACATAATCTAATAAAATTGTAACACAAGGTCCAATATAATTGTAACACATAATCTAATAGAATTGTAACACATGGTTCCATATAATTGTAACACATGGTTCAATGAGATTGAAACATGTGTCTAAGACTAGAAAACTCATGAAAAGGCATATGGAGAGGGAAGATGTGTTGGAACCCGAATTTTTAGTAAAAATTTGAAATACTCAAAAGTGAATGAGTTTATTGAAATGGAGATGAAAAGCAAGAAATAAAGAGAAAAAAATGTGAAAATTTGAAGAATTAAGAAAAGTTTGACTTTTTGGCCATAGAAAGTTGACTTTTTGATTTAGGTAAAATTTGAGAAAATAAGCTTCATGAAACTATTAGCTTATGTTAAGAGTTTTTGTAGCCATAAAGTATGATATTTTTTTATATCGAGATTGAAAGTTATGAGTTTTCAAAGATAAGGTTATTTTGCTTTGTTTTTTAATAATGCTATTAAGGGTAAGTTTATGTGTATTGCTTTGAAGCCAATTTCATTATTGATATTGTTTGAATTGAAATAAGTGGTCTACATGAAAGTCATAGAAGATCTCCCTAGCTTTTTATTATAAAATGTTATTTGTGGATGTGAGAATTAGAAGATATGAAAATAGGAAGTTTGGATGTGTTTTAAGATAACACATTTTTTAACAGAAACTTTGACTGAAAAATTGACCTAGTTAGAGGTTGAATTAGCCTTTCAGTTCTTCAAGAAAGTTTTAGATTATGTTTTAATCTTTCTATTGATCTAAGGTATGGATTTTTTGGACAAGGAAGTGAAAAGTTATAAGGTTTGGAAGTTCTGATGCTGTTTAGGATGAAGTTGACAAACAATCACTTTTGTGGACTTTTTGACCGCTTTAGAAACCGAATTTGGTTTTAAGTTCTTCATGAAAGTTGTAAAGCTTCTTTTTATCTTTCCATCGGTACTAAGTTTGTAAATTTTGGAGTTCTGAGTCAAAAGTTATGAGTGTTAGACGTTTGAAGGTCGGATTAGATGTTGATCGACCGACCGACCTCTGATGGTCAACAGACTTCTGTTGGTCAACCGACCTCTAATGGCCGACTAACCTCTGATAGCCAACTGTCCTCTGTTGGCCGACCGACCTTTGATGGCCGACCTCTGTTGGTCGATTGACCTCTGATGGCCGACTGACCTATGTTGGCCGATCGACCTCTGATGACCGACTGATCTCTGTTGGCCGACCGATCTCTGTTGGCTGACCGATCTTCTTGCGGCCGACCAATCTTCTTTCTGGCCGACTTCTGATTTGCCGACCGAGCTCTGATTTTCTGGTCGAGCTTTGATTTTCTGGCTGAGCTCTGACCTCCCTTCACTCTTTTTTTCATAACTTTTTTGTCCGACACCCGATCGATCTGATTTTAAAAGCGTTGGATTCCTAAGACATCACTCTATCTCTTCATGAAAGTTTATGATTTTTGAGATCAAACTGAAAAAGATCGATCGGATCAAAGTGGGAAGATCGATTAAAAGGTTATGAGTTAGATACTTTCTGAGCATGCTTCAGTAAT
>JANJEY010000008.1:68811662-68847594 GCA_024703695.1 Erythroxylum cataractarum
ATCTAGTAAGAATAATGTCCTAAAGTAAGCTTGAATTGAAATAAAGTTCAGGGGCAGTTTTGGAAGTTTACTTAAAGGGTTATGTTTTAAGGCTTATGTGGAGGGAAAAAATTATCATTTGGCTATTATTAAGTGAATAAAAGAGAGGTTGTCGTGTAGGGCAAGAGGAAAGCACGAAAATGAAAGGAAAGAGGGAAATAGAGAAGAGAGAAAGGAGGAACTTCGGTGGAGGAAGAAGAAGATGCTAGGGTTTCGGATTTTTGGGGTTTTAAGCTCGATTTTTTTGATGATTCAAGGGGAAAAACATGGAAGAAGGTGAAAGCTCTAAGATGAGCCAAGCAAAAGTAAAAAATGAAGAAGATAAAAGTAAGAGATGGTTTTGATCTTTGAGTTTTTTAAAGAGTTTTTGGTTTAGATACCTTGATAATGGTATGGGTTTGTTAATTCTATGCTCAATTTTGGAGATTTCATAGTATTATTGGATCAATTTTGGATGAAAATTAATTAGGGTTTATGCCCAATTTTTGTGAATTGGAGAATTTGGAAGTTTTTGATTTAGATAGCTTGAATATATGAGGAATTTGTGTTTTCTAAGCTCAATTAGAATAATTATGTTTTTTAAGATGTTGAATTTGGGTGAATTTAGTTTAGGGAAGTTTAAATTGGAGGAAAGAAGAAAGGTTTTGGAGAATTAAAGCACTGGGCAAGCTTTTAGCATTGATTCGAGGTGGGTAGTATGCTTATTTATTGAATTTTAAGCTAAGTAAGTATTTTTGAAAAATCAAGAAGCAAAAACTTTTTTAAATTATGTTTATGAAAATGTTTGAAAATTATGATTTTCGAAGGACTAAATTCCTTGCTTTCAGAATGATTTTCTGAAATTGCTAGATTTATGAAGTTCATTGTTTTCAAATTATTCGAATATTTTGATGATATTGCTATGATTTATTAAATTGAAATAATTGATGGATTTTTTATATTGTTTTGAATAAGAGATGAGTTTGCTACATGAAATTGTTGGATGAAAAATGTGCATTATGTGCCTGAATTCTGATTTAAAGAAATTGATGCCTTCTTTGTGATGAATTGAGATTGCATGTATATTGCTATATGAACTTATGTGATTTGTGAATGTGATTTGTGTCGAGCACGACACTATATGAAAAATCAAGACTTCAAAATGTGCCTTCGAGCAATCTGAATTTTTCGGTTTCGATTTATGTGTTATGTGGATTTGGTCAGGTCCCATAAGTGGGACAAGTGCGCACTTGTCTAGTTTTAAAGACTTCTCCCGCCTGCCCACTAGTGGCACTGGAGTTTTGATTTCAGACTCCCATAAGTCACGAGTACACCGGACCGCTATGCGGGAAGGTGTAGTACGTTCCATTCATGAATTCACGGGACCTTTATGTGGGAATGTATAGTACGTTCCGATTTGGACCGAACCAAACCATTCTAATATTTTATGTGTTTTTTATTTTGTTTATTTTGTGTGTATCCATCTTTTTGATTTTTTACATGAAATGTGTAAGAAACTATTGAAATTATTTAGCAATGATTTGCAAAATTTGAGGAATAAGAAATTTGCCAGTTTTTCTACAGTGAAACCTTTAAAAATAAATGGCAAAAAAATTTCAAAATGTTTTCGCTTATCTTTCAATTTATAAACATATTATCCATGAGCTATCTAGCTCACCCCCTTTCATCCCCATCTCCAGGTATTGAGTGGGAGATCAGATGAAAGAAGGTCAAGGCTTATGTTCGATTTTGTTGGTTTTGTGTTTTAGGTATTCGGGGATTTTGGTATATGGCTTAGAATGCTATTGTGTATTGATGGATTTGAATTATGAGATTTGTATATTAATTTGAGTTATGGAATTGTTTATGAATACGATTGGGTTGTGTTCGGATTAAATTATGGATTTGTATGTTATATTGAGGTATGATTTTTGATTGTGGATTGAGACGTATTGAAGTGTTTTAGAAATAGGATTGTGTTTGTTTATGCTGAATTTCCGGACGGGAGGGTCTGATGATTCTGAATTTTTGCTTGGGAATTTAGAAGTGTGTTGTGAAACCTTTACAGGTTTTGGGTTTGTTTAAATGCGACTGTTATGCTGCCGAATTTTTGATTCAAATAAAGATAGAGTAAAATAAGAATTGGTTAAGATTATATGATTTGAGTTTTTGTTGAAGGTTATGGTTTCGATTAAAAGATGAATTTTGGGATTTGTATGAATGTATAAGAAGATGATTAAGAATTGAGTTTTGCACGAGGAAGAATTTCCAAAGGGGAAATTATATTGTTTTGATTTGAATAAGATGAGAAAAAAAATAGGTCGGTTTCGGATAATTTAATCTAAGGTTTCCAACGCGATACGTGTATGTTTTTGGATGTCGGATCCACTTTTGCTTTGTTCCGCTTTATGATTTGATTGATCCGTTCGTTTGTATGCTTCGTTTCCGATTGAATCCCCTCTGTTTGCTTTGATTCGATCTGATTCGTTTTCGCTTTTTGATACGGTTTCGTTTGCGATTCCCGTTCTTTGTTTTCGTATTCGATTTCACTTTATGATTTGTTATTCGATTCATATTTGGTTCGCTTTTGATTCGCTTTTGATTCATTCGTCTTAGGCTTCCGTTTCGATTCATTTTCGATATGTTTCCGTTTTTGTTTCCGATTCGTGTTTGCTTCGCTTTGTTTCGCTACATGATTCGATTCGTGTTGTCATCCGTTATGTTGATTTGCTTTTTGATCCTTTTTTCAGTTGAGGTCCGATTCCGAGATCGGGTCCTAACAAGATGGATGAAACTTTGATGGATTAACTTCATAATTTTTTTCTCTCCATTTCACCTTCTTCATTTCATCATTTTTCACTTGGTGATTCAAGCAAAGTCAAAGAGGAAGGGAAGGAAAAGCAATAGAAGAACTACTTTGCCAATTTTAAGGTTTGGGACTTCACTTAGTTTATTTTTGTATTTGTGTACATTTGAATGTGTAAAAAGATTCATTTAGATGTGGAATGGTTATTGAGATGATGTTTTGGTGTTATTTTGGTGTTATCTTGCTTAAAATTGGTTGAATATAACAAGAAAGTATTGTGTAGTGAAATTCTATCTAGGGGTTTGCTTGAGTCAGTCACATTGTTTGAATCATAACTTAGCATACAGACCTCTAAATTGTGTAATTTTAGTTGCATATGAAACCTAATACATAGAGATAAACATCTCTAGAAGATACTTTGACTAAATTATGGCTTTATGATATAGGAAATTGAGATCGAAAATGGGGGCCTGATGTTGCCCCTGTTTTGGAGCAGCTTGTGATATTTGGTCTATATCTCATGATTTAGAAGTCCAAATGACCTGATTGTTAGTGCTATAGAAATGAGACACAGAGGGATAAATGTCTAGAAGACTTAGAAACCTACTTCTGAAATTTTGTATATGATTATTAAGGAACAAGTAGTGGTATGAATAGAGAAAGTGTCTATCATACCCATGGCATTGTTTTTGTTTTCGACTTCTACCCATCTTATCCAAACTTTTATAAATGTGTATGAAAATTTTCAAATACCTAGAAATAGAGGAAATAGGACTTACCATATATGAATTGGGAGACTAAATATTGTAATATAAAATTGTGTATAATGCATTTAAAAGAGAATTTACATATACACCAATGATTTTTATGCATATTCATTCCTCATATGTGTATAGTATGATTATACAAGAGTGATTTTGATATCCTTCTAATATTAGTAAACCATGAATTGCATGTATGAATGCAAATATAAACTTTATGACTTGAAATGTATATCATATAACTTGTCAATATATGAATTGTAAAATTGGCAAATAGTTAAAGGAAATGTTATAGTGCCTACTTTATTATCTTGGTTGTGGATAGATGGGCATACCTATAGGGTTACAGTGCAGCTACTACAATTTGACACCACCGGTGTCTACAATTTGATACCTTCAGATATCCACAGTTTGATACCTTTGAGCATCTATAGTTTGATACCTTCAGATATTCATAACATCTGTTATCCACACCCACAAAAATGTGCAAGCTTAATATAAAAAGGAAATTTAACAATCATAAATAAGAAATACAACATGACAACATTAATGAATGATATTGATGAGCATTAGTATTGGTTGTAATGATGAATTATAATGATGTGCAATTATATTGATAATTTGTATAAATGAGTGTTGAATATCAATGTTTGACTTTTGAAGGTGAATTTATGGTATATGTACAACATATTGAAGCATATTTGTATTATATACTTTGCTTAAGTATGCTATTATTGTTTACATAAGAATTAAATATTAATGTTTGGTTCATGAATGTGAATTTATGGTATATGAGTTGTGATATTTCTGAATGTTTGTGCTTGGCAGATGACTGATGTGAGTAGTCATCCAAACTAAGTATTTTTCTTACTAAGCTTTCAAGCTTAACATGGTGTTAATCCATGTAGGTTTAGGTTATAGGAGTGAGGCACAGGAAACGTTTGCAAGGAAAAAGGCTAACAACGAGGAGTAAAAGTACCTTTGGACGTGTCTTTCAATTAAAAAATGGATGTATATGTAATAAAGGAAATTCTATGTTTTCTTTTTGGATTATCATGTTAATGTAAAGATGTAACACTACTTTTCAATGATAATGTTAAATAATACGAAATTTTGTAATATATACATATACATCATTGAATAGAATTATATGCCTTAAATACATGTATAGGAATTTTGGGCACCATATGTGTGGGTGGTTGTAGGTTTCCGTATAGGGAATGTTACACTTCTAGTATCCGTTGACTTTATAGCGAAAGCATGTGCCCTTGCCACTGCTATTTTTGACACCTCCTTTGGGCTTTACTACATTAGTATAAGCCTTTTATTTCTTATTCTTATTTTTCTTAAAGCCCTTTTTCTTGCTCTTAGAAGAATTCACAACAAGCACATAACTGGGTTCCTTCTTAAGGCACCCTTCTATAGTCTTGAGCATGTTCAAAAATTCAAGCAATGACATGTCCTTCTAGTTCATGTGGAAGTTTATGACGGATTATGAAAAGTTTGAACTAAGAGACTTCAGCACCAAATCAATGCTCAACTTATAGTCCATGACAATACCTAATTGGTCTAATTTTTTAATATACCTAATCATCTTTAGCATGTGCAGGATGACTGAAGCTTTTTCTACCATCTTGCATTGAAGCAACGTCTTAGAGAATTGATATCTCTCCACCGTACTTTATGTACTAAACAACTCCTTGAGATGTATAATCAGAATAGGCACATCCATGTTCTAATACTGCCTCTGAAGCTCGGAAGACAGGCTTCCCAACATTACACATGTGACTTGCTCAATGACATCAATATAACATTGATACATCTTCCAAACTTTATTAGTTGCATCTGAACTAGGTTCTGGTAGAGTATGAGTGTCAAGAATTTACAGTTTCTTTTCTTACCTTAGAACTATTCTCAACATGATGCTCTTCAATGTCAGGTTGGTACTTATATTCTAATTTGATAATCGAAAAACATAAAGGAGCTAGTATTACTTTATATCCAAAATCAAACAAAATAAGGACTTTAAAATTATTTGATTACTTCCATTATGTTTTTCAAAATAATAGCCCTCACTTTCAAATTGATAAATTATTAAATAATTTCCTAATGGCCTAGGATCTTATTCAAAAATAATTGAGCTTGAGTTTGCTTAACAAACTAACTAAATTTAAATTAGGTATATAACATCATTATCAATCACATCTCATGTGATTCTTAGAACCATTAGGTGACAACTCTTTGTCAAAATATATCATTTATATTATTCCTAACCCTACCTTCAAATTTATATAATCATAAGTTTACTCATCCAAATCATACAAATTTAGTTAAATAGGACCTATTAATTTAAGGTAAAATATATTTGGGTTAAAGTGGCTTTGAGTTTACTCAACAAGCCAAGCAATAAACATAATTTTGGTTTTATTCTTAAATAATGGAAGGCAACTATTATATTCCTAACGTGTACTTAATATTTGATTGAGGGATTTAAATTTTAAAGTTTTT
Organism: Erythroxylum cataractarum; assembly: GCA_024703695.1. NCBI lineage: Eukaryota > Viridiplantae > Streptophyta > Magnoliopsida > Malpighiales > Erythroxylaceae > Erythroxylum > Erythroxylum cataractarum. The sequence continues at coordinate 68,817,756 of JANJEY010000008.1, forward strand.
TTGGTCTCATCAAAATAATATAATCTCATTATATTTATAATTTCAAACATAATCTAACTATGAAAGAAATTATTCAAAACCTTTGCTTGATTCTAATTATTTATTTGATAAATCATTTAATTTAAAAATTATAATTAATTTAATTTTAATATCAAACATTTCATATTTGATCCCTAAAGTTTCTCAAACTTTATAATTAAATCCAACTTAATTACAATTTATTTTTTTCACAAGCTGCTCTTTAATGTATGACCCATTAGATTCCTATAATATTGGCAATGATTATAAATTCTAATTCTAATTCACAATTAGAATTAAATAAATTAAACTCATTTAATTCATCTTTAATTCTCTAATTAAACAATCTATAATTATAAATAAAGATTGATGTCTAGCATATGTCATGAGCACCCAAATATCAGGATAATCCTTTTTTCATCCAATGTTCCAAGTAGACAGAGTATGGATATCGTGTTTACTCTTTTCATCAAATTATGATAGTTCTAACTAATTAGTAATTGATTTATAATTGATATTTGAAAAAGCTTTTTCAAATGTCAATCACTCTAGTCAGAGAATTTCAAAAATTACTACTAATCAAGAACAGTAGAACATTCTCTCTAATTACTTTATAGTGATAAATCCTTTATTGACTTACTCAACTATCTTTATATGATTCATACTACATCCAATTGCCATTGATTGAATTATCTTAGGACGGTTCATAAGTACCATCAAAACATAGTAATTCCCATACGAGATACCTTGGTAACCTCAAGTCTAAGGATTAATTATACAACCATCATTATAAGAAAATCCACATATATATAAGTAATATTTCATTTGGGATTCTCATAGTCAAATCAGTTTAGTGACTTCTTTTCTAATAATCACCCACACATTAATTTAAGTATCTCCATACTTTAATTTATGAGATCAGTTACTTTCTTCATAAGAAAGAAACATAATGCATGCTAATTTATCATTTCAACAATATCCCATATTAATGCAACTACAATTAGGAATATTTAGGAACAATACGTAAATGTAAATTGAATCTCATAACTATGATCTCAACATAATTTCAATTACACAGTAATTATTCTAAAGATGTTATCTTTAATATTAAAACATCAAATGTAATTAACTTAATACACAAAGATAAAGAATGTCTTTTCATTAATTAAATAATAATGTTATACATCAAATTGAATCCAATTGATTGGCTACAAGGGCATAAACTAACAATGAAACGACACCATTAATGATTAACCGTCAAATTGAGAAAGTGATTAAGTTGACCTATTGAGGTGTTGACATTAAATCTATCCCTCTAAGATCTAGGTGCTTTTATATGCTTTTTCGAGTCCCTCACCACTCTTCCCATACTTCCCTAGTTCTATGGCTCTCTCTAAGGGTGGAAATTCCTCCTTCAAGATCACTATGTTACCCAATTGAGAGGCTTTCATCAACTCAGCCTGAGTTTCCTCACTTTAACTTTTCACCAACTCCTCTTGTGCTTTCAGACCACTCGATGAAGCAGTTTCCATGGGGTTTGCAAATCTATAACTTCAGTAATGAGGACTTGTTCTTTAGCCATAAATCCATCGTAGATCTGATTACATGAATGAAGAATCCTCTCGTGAATTCCCCCACTGTCGTCTCAGTAACTCACTCTCACCATTGAATATAGGAATTGTAAGAATTAAGTGGACACAAGACCCCTAACCTTGCCACAAGCCCATTAATAGAGGCAACTAATGGAATAGAAGGGTCGATCACTCATGTTCCAGTATGCAATAATAGGTAAGATTGTAAACTGGAGATGCCCACTTACAATAGTAAGGATGACCCTACTTATGGTATAGAATGGTCTAGGTTCTAGTATGCCATAACAAGTATGATTGTAAACTAGAGATGCCCATTTACGATGATGAGGATGACCCAACCTTACAGGTTTTCAAGTAGAAAGAAACTTTGTATTGAACAAATTGAGTGAATAAAAAAAGTTATAAGTAGCAGGGATATGCCTTTGGGGTGCCTCATTATAGTGGTTACAATAGGAGCAGAATTAAGGACCTATACTAACATGGGATAAGTTAAAAATCCAACTTCTAATAAGGTACTTACCAAATTGAAAAGGGGCCCATTAGCATCATCTCCTATCACTGCGACAAACATCTTATGTGGTGCAATATTAGAGGGAGTTTAAGGCATTAACCATTCCACTAAAACACCTAAATGATGACACATTAGTGGCAATATTTCAAAGTAGGCTTAATGAAGTTGTCAAAAGGGAATTAATGAAGATGAAGTTGTCAAAAGGGGAATTAATGAAGATGAATTATTTTAGGTTACTAGAGTTAATTGAGTTAGTAGAGAGGATAGAATAGGGCAACACAATTCTGAACCCATTCTAGGATACCATCAAATTTAAATAAAACTAAAGATGTTCCAAAACTAGTGTTTCGCACTCATAAGGGCTAGTGCGAGTTTTTGGTCATACCCTTCGACTTAACCGATGCACCAATAACATTTCAATCTATCATGAACATCATTTTCAAACCAATGTTATAGAAGGGGGTCTTAGTTTTTTTAATGACATATTAATTTAGTTTTTTAATGACATATTAATTTGCAACAACTCCACAGAAGCCCATTTTCAACAATTGAGGGAAGTACTAACCATCATAAAAACTCGTCAATTGTATGTAAACTTGTATGTAAACTTGCAATATTGTCATATCTCCATCACTTGTATGTAAACTAGAAACAAAAATCAAAAGGTCATTATACAAGGTTATAATTTAGACTTAGGTAAGATATGATTGGGACAATATAAAGGTTGATAAAATTAAAAGAAATTTATAATAGACAAGATTACAAGAAACTTGTTCTTTAACAAAATAGGTCCTTCATAACATGAATTCATTAATATTATCATTCAAACACCTTCTTTCTTTCTTTCTTTTTTATGCTCTGAACATTTTTTCTCTCATTAATCTTATACCATAGTTAAAGAAATATTAGAACTTTTCAAAATTCAAATTTCAAGCAATCAAGTAGTTGTAAATAACCTTCAAGGTTCAAATTAATAAAAGGTCTTAAATAAAGATAGGATAAAGGTTAATAATGGAGTTCTCAATGAAAAAGTTCAAGTTCAAAATTGGTTATTCCCAAAGTTTAAAATAGGGTAAGGTAACTATCAAAGAAATAAGCTTAAACAATTGTTGAATCTAAGTGCATTTATCAATTCATTACTTCTAATTAACAAATATGATCTCAAGATGTATAATAAATGCAAGTTTTAAAATATTCATTTCTATTCTTATTACCATTCTCCCATGCTAACCAACCGCCTCCTAAGTATTATAACGCGCAAGAAAGAATAAAAGAGCTTAAAAATTTTGTGAAATTTGCTCTTTAAAAGCTCAAGAAAAGGATGGTTAATTTTTGTAAATAATATGCACTTTTCATTCAAATTTGACTATCTCAATGACTATTAACAATATGACTTATAAAAGCAAGTTTATTATAATTATCATCATTTTGGATAATACTTCAATCCAATAATCAATAATGTTTCAAGTAGTTATCGACATATTTCAACAGATTCTAGATAGCAGTTAATATTAACCCCTTCCCCATACTTAAAACTATACATTGCCCTTAATGTACTCAATATGAGAATATATTAAAAGTGAGAAATTGTAGTTTGATACTTCCCTGAGTAATAAGAATTTCTTATTTCAATAAAGGATCCATCTGATATGAGATGTAACATCCCGTTCTTAGATTGAGGGTTAGAACCCTAAAATATGGTTCATGAAAGATCAATGAAAGATTTAGAAAAATGCATCTCATGCTCATGCATAATGTTAGCATAAATGCACATGAATTTGAATTTTTGCACACATTAAAATGACGGTACATGCATTCATTGATATTCTAGATATAATTTACTTATATGTGAAAGGTGATTTTATTGAGAATTATGGTTTATATGTACTAAAAATTTAATTAGAAAGTGTGTTTAATGATTTATAATATTTGGTGAATTTTAGGAATAAATTTCGAAAATGTTGAATATTATTAAACTAAGAAAATGCCACTTGGCGAGTAAATTGATGGAAGGAAATACAAATAAGAAACAAATGATATTGGAGAACTGTTTTTAAAAAATGATTTTTAGAAATTATTGAGAGAATGACTTTGAAAATTTGGAGATGATTTTAGAATTTGTGAGAAAATGATATTAGAAATTGGGAGACATTCGGAGTAAGATTTAGAGATGATTGAACTAATTAAATGAGAAACTAGCTAAAGTCTTAGGAATTGGACAAGTGTCCAAATCCTAAGCCCAACCTTCTTTTAACTTCAAAAGACTAAGATACAATGTTGTCTTGTTTGAAAAAATATCTTCTTGCCTTTCTTCTTGAATCTTCTTCTTCTTATTCTTCGAATTTTGTTTCACCGAACCTTCACTGAAGTTACACTTTGCTTTCTTCCACCTATTGCTACTCCCATTTTGTTGTCTCTTTCTTTTACCATAAGAAACCTCACCCTACAACCTTTGGCAAGATGATGATTAGATGATATTCGAAAGTTAGGGTTCAAGTGATTTTTTCAAAAGAGTTGGATTTTAAACAATTAAGTGTCTTGTTAATCCTTCAGAGTTGTTGGTTTATGAAAAAAATGGTGATTTATTGATATTTCATATTTATGAGAAAAATAGACATTTTTCACGTTCTTCGTGAATATAGGATGAAAATTTGGATGTATTGATTTTTCAGATTTGATGATCATTATGTTATAAGATAGTATAAAAATGACTTTTGGAGTTTAAATATTAGTGAAACCATGCATAAATCAGTGCAGAAAATTTATGGAGAAAAGTTGATGTATGCTTTGTTTTCGTTGATGTCTTTATTATCATATGTGAATATTTTGGATATTTTTATAAATGAACTCTAATGAGTTTAGAGATAAGAAATAGGTGTAAGAGGATGTTTAGATATGAATGATTAAACTGAAAGTTGAGCAGAAAATTAAGAATGTGTAGTTAAAAAGAAAATGCAGAAAAATGAAAGTGAAGAAATGCAGAAAATGTGAAGAGTATACATGAGTGTGATTTTCTGTTTTTGATGATTATGAAAAATGATATATTTTGATTTGGTTGTGATAAGTTGAGCTAAAATGAAATAGGAATGAAGAGGAAATATTGAGGAAATAAGCTAGAAGTGATAGAGTAAGCAAAAGAGAAGAATTAAGATGAAAATGATGATGAAGTGTGCTAGACATGCACAGATGCAATGTTTCCACCAAACATGCATCTGTATTTTTGCCATATCTTAGTATATAGACATCTAAATGAAATAATTTTAAGTTTATATTAAAATAAGACGTATGACTATATTTTTTATGAAGGAATTGAAATTAAATTATGTCTATAAGAATTTCAAAATTTACCTCGAAGTTAAGTTTGTGGATTATGTCGTGGTTAGGAACCTTGTGTAGTGTTTTTGGCATAACTTGCAGAATATCAAACCAAATTGAATGAAATTAGTTTCATTAGAAACTTAAGACATAAAGAAACAATTGATTAGAAGAGTATTTTGCCTATGTCCTTAATATTCCTTATCAAAATGATTGTGCAAGATGGACTCAAAGGTTAGTTTTGAGAAGAAGGGAGAGACTGCAGTGCGTGAATTTGAAGAAGAAGAGAGGCATTGGACGATCATGCTTTTGCACGATTGTGAAATTTTGGAGAAGTATGGAAAAGTATGATCGTGACTTTTCTAAAACCAACTTGAATCTCCCAATTGTGATATTGAATGCTTACTGAAGTGGAATGATGTGAACGTCCTTCACTCGTTTGGTAATAAGTTTTTCTCCCAACCACTAAATGACATGAGACTTGAACCATTTGACTCGTAACACATTGATCTTCATTTTCACCAGAAATTATAACCATATGAAATCATTCATGAGAGAATTATTGATGAATTTGGGACGTAATTGATTAGGAGTTCTGGAAAATGATAAATGGAGTATTTTTCCTAAACATACTTCAGTATTTTAGGAATAACTTATTATATAGCTATCGAAATGGAATGATTCTTAATTTATATTAAAATATAGACATAGGGCTACAATTGTTATGAAGAAATCAAATTCCATTTCTATCTCCATAGTTTTAGAATCTGACTTGAAGTTGGTCATAGAATGTTGTTATAGTTAAGGAATGGTCTAAATTAATTGGAATCTAACTTTTGGAATATTGAACCAAACTGAATAATCTTGGTGTTATTAGAAACTTAAAAAAATAGGGAAAATGTTATTAGAAGATAGTTTTGCCAAACTTTCTTATTTGCATTGTCTAATTGATCATGGAAAATAGACCTGAAAGTTTGGAATTTTGGAGGAGATATAGGACTGAAATGATAATTTGGATAATGTTTGATCTTGTAATGTTGGAATAGAATTAGTGAATGAATTGTTGGTATCAAAGTACAAAAGGCATGAGTTTAATGGGAATAATGATATTCATATGATTGAAGTTGTGATTCAAGAAGAGGAGTAAAGTGTGAGTAAAGTGTATCTAGTAAAAGTGAATGAGAAATGGGTTATTATGAGAGCAAATAATGCTAAAAATGAAATGACGAGCAATTGAGTTATAAAATGAGAATGTGGATAAAATGTGAAATTTGATAATACACCCGATATTGTCATTGAACATACATTGTACTTATTTCATATACACACGTGTCCATAAATAAATACTTATAATTTTGCAAAGTTATTAATGTGAGGGTGCAATGTGCGTATTGCATAATTTTGATATGCAGGATAAATGTCTGCATTTAGACATTTCTAGATCATGGAAGATAATGATAATCTGGAGCATACTGTGAGTGGACCTAGATGGTCTCATTTTATTGTTTGTTTTGTTTGAATTTTTGTATTGTTTGACCACTAAATGCTCATATGAATGTGATTAGTTGTGTTGAATTCTGGACAGAAGGTCCGATGAGTGTGAAATGCAGATGAGATATTGAAGTGCTACTTACATGTGAATGTGACAAACTAAATATTTCATTACATGGTTGATTGAAAATGTGAACTGCATTCCATACATGAATGCATGATCAGATAATGAGAGTTGTGACTAGAGTAGTCACCGATCAGAGCTTTAAGCTCAACATGTGAAAAGATCCTCGAGCTCAGAAAGTGATTAAGAGCCTAAGGATCACTATGTAAAATGAGCCTTATATCCTCATCGGATAAGGGACAGTTAGTAATGAGCCCGGTATCTAATGGATATAAAACAGTTTAAGCACTCGGTCACAACAAAGTAATAAATAGAAAATGGGTCTCATGTGTACTACATATGCATAATACAAATGATTAAAGTATATTGAGTGTGAAATGTGAAATGATATGAATGTGAATTATGTGCTATATGACTGGGTGAGTCATCGATGATGGTCATTCATTAAGTTCGCAAAACTAACCCAAAATTTACAAATATTTTTCAGGATTAGAAGAATACCCCGTCAGGCAAACGGGAGTATACCTTCAGCATACAAGTAAGGGATATAGGTCGGGATTAGTTCGTGTTTGCATTGTACTTCTTTATTTTTGTATTGAATTGTATATATTTTTTTTTGATTTTTTTTGTATCGAATAATGTATTCAAAAAAATTTGTACAATGTGTATACAAATGTATTTATGTTGTAATGTAAAGACATTATGACTAAAATGTTTTGTATTTGTAATGGGCCCCAAATGGCTATTGAAATTCTGTTGATTGTATTGTTATGATTGAAAAAAGTTTGCGAATAAAGCGGGCCCGATTTGGTTATAGATTTCCGCATATTATGTTTGTAGTTTTTTTAAAAAAAATTGTACTGAGTTTTGACTGATTGAGTGTTCTAGCACGCCTCCCTTATAGAGCATAGACTCGGATATCAAGTAGGATATCAGGTACGTGTCTTGCGAGAGTAAGGTGCTACATGAGATATAGACATCCTTGCAAAATATAAATAAAAGGGATAAAAATTAAAAGAAAATAACAATAGTAAAAAGAAAATAAATAAGAAATATGAAAATAGAAATAACATAAACTTTAAAATAAAACCTATCTTGATTCATGGGTTACCTCTCATGTGGCGCTTGTTTAACATTGTTAGCTCGAGGTATCTTGCATGTTTACCATCATCCTAGGTCTATAATGAGTGACTTGCTTCTACCTGTTTCGTTGCATAGAGGTTTTGTAGCTTGTAAATAAGCCATATGTTAGAATATAACAACAAAAGCAAAATTTATCATATTAATAATTCCAATGGACTCCATTAATGTCCTTTTTGATGAAAAACTACTCATCTAATAAGGGATAACAAAACTCCCTCAATCATCGATTGGCTCTAGTAGTTTGTCCTTTAGGAAGTAGGAACCATCATACTTAAGGTGACCACTAATTATTCAGTAACAATTCTCTCAATTGGCTCCTACTTTTGTTCTTTTTTAATCATGCAAAGACTTCTTCCTTTTCTTCTTCTTCTTCAATTATCTCTTGCAACTTCTCTACTTCCTCTTCTTCTTCTTTCCCTGCCATTACTTATTCTTTATGATTTTTTTCGATCGTACTATGTAAACTTCTTTTTGGTCTTTCAGCTAATATCTTTGTTAATTGGTTGATCTGAACCCCCAAATTGCATATGGAAGCCTCTATTCTTTAATGTCTCGCATCAAAATCTTGAGCAATCCTTAACATCATCTCTTCCAAAGCAGCAATGACCTCCTCGCCTTATTGAAATCTATCTTAATTTCATATCTTCTTCACTCTGAGATGTTAGTAAGCTCAGATAGTATGAGGTATTATGCTCAATATATTCAAGTGAAGAACATCTCTCCTTAAATTCACATTGGCTAGCTTCACTCTTGGCAAGGTATTCCATTGTTTTATCTATAACACTCTCTTCTTATTACTATATTGTGAATATTCAGTTGGAGCATAGTCATTCCATCCATAAGCATAAGGGTTACTCCACTCTGATATTTTTATAGGGCACATTTGAAGGCAAGTTTGCATGCTTGGTTGCTCCCACATAGAGTTTGGTGCCTAACATTCATTATTGTAATGCTTATTCCTTCAAATGTCCTAATAAGACATAAATATTGTTTGAGCTTCCTAATACATGTTAGGAAACCTCTCTTTCTAATACGATGATGTTACATGTTGTAATGACATATCATAACTCTTATAAGAATATTGTCAACTCCATCCTTCCATTGTGAGTTGTGGCTATGAGGATGAACCTTAATAACTAAAAATAAACTATAAACACATTGTCAATGTAGTGAAGTTCAAAAGATAAAAAGAAGAAGAAGTCTAAAATAAAATATATAAATAAAAAATAATAGTTAAAGTAATAAAATCTAGGCTTTCCTAATATTATAGTCCCTGAAAATGATGTCAAAAACTTGATTGAATGTAGTTAAGGTCGATATTTAAATTAATGACAAGTATATAACATAGTTGTAGGTATAGGTAACTACAAGTTGATCCTACGAAGACTAGAACTACAACTAATTACCCTTTTGCTATCATCTAACCTATGAATTCTATTTTGGTTTTTAATTAAAAAGTAAACTAACAAATAACATAAGATTAAAATTAAACAATACCAAATATAGAACAAGTAGAATATGAAGAAAAATCAAGATCAAGTAGTAGTTTCTAGGTAATGAATCCCCTTAAGAATTCTTTAATATTAACTATTTATCATGCAATTATATTATTGATTATTGGACTATGGGAATTCTTATCCTATGTTAATATCTTTCTTAAGACTATAACAATTAATCCATCAATTGATTGACAAAACTATTTCTTTTTAAAACCCCTAGGATTGCATTATCAATTCGTGAATTCTACTATTAGGTTTGACCCTAATCTAGAAGATTTATGTCGACCTGTCTCTAGGTTTATATGTAACTCTTTTCAATTAAGGTAAATCTATTCATACAAGAGGATTTCTCAATCTCAATCATATGAAATGAAATTATGCACTAATGTTCTAGATATATTAGAACAAGAATAAAATGCTTAATTGAATCACAATAAATCAATCAATATAATTGCGTTGAATAAATATTAAAACATATTGTTATCATAAACTAAGATTCATCACACCTAGACAGTAAACACGTTTAGTTACTCATAGAAAATGAAATCAATAACAAGCATGTAGAAAGTAAAGAAATCATAATTTTAAATCTCCCATTTTTAAATAAATCTTATTACAAGTTTAGATTAGATGTAACTTTCTATTGAATCTTTTAATGTTAACTTCATGTTTTTCTTGTCCCTTAATCAAAATCTTCACCTCTGAATGTTGCTTACGACCTAAAACTTCTTAAAAATGTGGCTCCCTTCTGTTTTGCCTCCTCTCATGTCCTTTTAGTAAAAATTATAATTACTATGATATACATGGTCAATTATACGAGCGTGTAAGGGACCTTGTATAATAACAAACATAGGTATAGAGACTTAAATATGCATGTATCTCAAGAATATAACTCCTCATAATGAGAATCAAAATTTTTCATTCTTCACATATTTACAGAGACTTACACAATCACTATATACAGTCTAGTAACTCCTTAATTGCTTCAAATCTTTTTTTTTATGTCACAATTTCATCTGAATTCTTCTACCTTGGTCCATGAAGGCAGATATAACCTATAAATACATTTAGAAAGAATTAAGTATAAAAATACTATAAAATTATAAAATAATAAGAAAAACTTGTTAAATATGGGTGTAAAATTATAGTCAAATTAGCATCTATCAACTCATCACTAAGAAGCATCAGTGATGGTTAACCAAGTTAATGGGATACAATTTTGAGATTGAATATAAATCAAGAGGGGAAAAAAAGGGAAAGATGCTCTTTCTTGCATGCCCGAACTCTTGCATATTACAGTGGCACAAAGTGTTGATGTAGCAGCTCTTCAGGAAGAGGTTGACTGTGACCAAGCAAACCTAACTAGTGTTTGGCTGGGGTCAGCTTCGCAACAAAAACATATTAATGCTCTCTAAAACCTCGAAACTACTTCCAAAAATTTTGATTGAATTTCATGACTACTCATTAGGAGGGCATTCGGGTTCCTTCAAAACCTAAAAGAAGGGATGAAGGTTAATATTAAGAAATATGTGGACAACTGTGCAATTTGTTAACAAAACTATGAGGGCGGTTGGTTCGCTTGGGATAATGGTAATAGAAATAGGATTAAATATAGTGAGAAACGAGAATGAATATTATCATTATAATTATGATGATTAGTTAAAAAGAATGAATGATTACTATTATCATTGATAGTGGTTGGTTTGTAAAAAATATTGAAAAATAAAATTTTATTATATTTTAATTAATTAATTAATTATATTTTAAGTAATTAATTATATTGTAATTAATTAATTATAATATATTGATTAATTAAAATATTGTAATTTATTAATTACAGTATTTTAATTAATGAATGAATTATTTTTTAATTAATTATATTTTAACTAATTGTTAATTATATTTTAATTAATTAATTATAATTATATTTTCATTAATTATATTATTAATAGTTATATGTTAATTAATTAATTAATTATATTTTAGTTAATTAATTATAACATTTTAATTAATGAATGAATTATATTTTAATTAATTATATATAATTAATTAATTAAAATATTTTAATTAATGAATAATTATATTTTAATTAGTTATATTATAATTAATTAATTGTAATGTAATAAATAAATAAATAATAACATTGGAAGTAATTATATTTTAATTAATTATTTAATTACAATATTTTAATTAATTATATTGTAATTAATTAATTAATTAATTAATTAGTATTAAAAATATTTAAAAAAGGAGTCACTACTAAGGAATTAGTTTCATTCCTTTACTAAATAAAAGGTATAGAGAATTCTTCAAAAGTGAAATATCAAACTATTGTCCTTAGAATAACAATCAATAACTAACCATTCACTTTTCATTTCTTATCCATTGATCCCTTACAAAACCCATCAATTAGGCACTCCTTAAACATTATCGCTTTTTCTAGTAGGATTAATACAACCTCTTCCTATTCTAGAACAAAAGTGAGATGATGTCTTAATGGATTTTGTAGAAGGACTACCTAAATCAGCAAGGTTAAGCGCAATTATGGTGATAATAGATAGACTCAGTAAATATGTTGTCACTTTAAAACATCCCTACACTCCCTCCGTTGTGGCTGAATTATTTGTCCAGCACATTCTTAAACTTAATGGATTTGCAAAATTTACTGTGGTCGATAGAGATAAGGTTTTTATAAGTCATTTTTTGAGGGAATTATTTCGCCTACAATAAACCCAGCTATAGTGCAACACCATCTACCATTCTCAAATTGACGACCAAATCGAAGTGGTCAATTGCTGTCTTAAAACATATCTGTGTTGTTTTGTACAAACACAACCCTACAACTGGAGTGGTTACCATGGTATAAATATTCGTATAACACTGCTATTCATACAGTCATGAAGCTCACCTCTTTTAAAATTTTATATGGAAGGAGGCCACTGCATTTACTGTAGTACCCATTTATTCAAAAATTTGATCCAATTGCATACGAATTAAGACAATCGGAATCAATTACTATCCATCCAATTTTCCATTTATCACAACTTAAAGTTGTGATAGGCACTAACACTCCCAGTTTAAAGATTCCTCCTACACTCCAAGTTGATTTGGAATGGAAAATGTCATGGACCCCGACCCACCAGTAACGGCCTAGAAAGGAGATACAGCTAACGACCCGTCACCCCTTCGGAGAACCCAAAGTGAGAAACGAACCCCTGCATTCCTAAAGGATTACGTGATCGACAGAAACAAATTCTGTTATGAATTCAGTTATGATAACTTGTTAGATTACAGTATAAATAAACATGCGGAATGATGGAGTAGGTATGAAAAATTACTTGTAACGTTTAGCCTTCTTCCCCCTGCTGAGCACTATCTGGTGTCTAGCCTTTCTCCCTCAATCCCTCTGTAATTCTCTTGCTCTATTGTTAAGCGCTATCCAATGTATTACTCCATTCCAGAAATATAAACAAATTACTATCAATTTATGCTTGCGTATATTCCACTAAGCCATTACAAAACAATTATCCAACAACCATTACAATTTGGTTCTTTCATTTTCGTCCTCTCCTCCATGGCCGATAATACCCGCCTAGCTAAGCTTGATTCCACTGTCACCAAACTCCAAACCGATTTCGCATCCCAGTCATCCACCCTGAGCTCCCTTCAATCCACTGTCACAGCTCAACAATCCACCATGATTGACATGAAACATCAAATGGCTGAAATTAGTCAACAACTTGCTCACCTCGGGCAACTACTAAAAGGGAAAAACCCAGAATCCGAGCCACCTATTGCCATCCCTCAGCCCAGCTCCTTCCACATCGACGGCCACCGTACCCCTTCCCTTAATGGGGAGCCCGACTTTGATTGCCCCTTTCAACCCAAGGCCGCCCACGTCGAACTTCCCAAGTTTGATGGCTCCGATCCAGAATCCTGGATCTTCAACGCCAATGAATTTTTTGATTTTTACGACACCGACGATTCCATATGTATCACCATGGCCGCCTTTCATTTTGAAGGCAAAGCCCGCCGTTGGTACCGGTGGATGAAAACTAACAAGCAACTCTCTGGTTGGGTACAATTTAAGACGTCCCTCATCGAACGCTTCCAGTTCACCACCCTCGAAGAACCACAAGGCTTATTAGCCAAACTCAACCAAACAACCTCCGTTGAAGATTACCAAACCCGCTTCGAGACCTTATCCAATCAGACCACTGGCTTACCTCCATCCTTTTTCGTAGACTGTTTTATTTTCGGTATCCGCCCTGACATTAAATCTGAGGTCCTTTCCTTCCACCCTACCTCCCTCAATCACGCCATCAGCCTAGCCCGGTTACAAGAAGCCAAATTATCCGAGACCCGCAAAATTTTTCTTAAATCACTACCCCCTCCTGCCTTTGACAGGAAACCCATCGACCCCGGCCTCCTTCCTTCACCCAATCCCACCCCCTTTAAACTTTCTCTAGATTCAGCTCAATCTCATCCTCGCCCTAATTTCACCCAACGCCTGACCCATACTGAAGCCCAACGCCGGCGAGACCAAGGGCTATGCTTTTACTGTGACAAGAAATTTGTCAGGGGTCACAAATGCAACAAACCCCAAATGTTTCTTCTCAACGATGACTATCCTTCCGACAGCATTGACCCTTTTCCCCTGCAGACAGACCCGCCCTCTCCACCCACGCCCCCACCTGCTCCCGACCTTGATCTTCCCGACCTCCCAGCCCCGGTTCCCAACCCCACCTCTTCCCCTTCCTCTACCCAGCAAACCATGATCTCCTACAACACCATGTCCGGTTGCCTCTCTCCCGCCACACTCCGATTTTTGGGACAAATACAAGGTCGTTCGGTCCAAGTATTATTAGATGGGGGCAGCACGCACAACTTCATTCAGAGCCGCATCGCTCACCATCTAGGACTAGACATCGATCCCTCCATCTCATTTCCCGTTTTGGTCGACAATGGCAAAAGCATTTATAGCGAAGGCAAAGTCCGGAATGTAACTTTGCAAATTCAAGGGACAGACATTACCACTGATTTTTATGTCCTTCCCTTACACGGTTTCGACGTCGTATTGGGCGTGGCCTGGCTTGCCACTCTTGGCCCGATCCTGACCAATTACGCCACATCTACCTTCCAATTTACACTTGGTGCCTCCCTTATCTCCTGGACAGGACTTCACAGCCACTGTTCGCTACCCATTCAACTACATTCCCGAAGCCGGACTCATCTCATGGGCTCTGTGGCTGCCTACTTCAGCCTTCAAATCAGCTTCCATCCCACCACTCTTCCCACTTCCGACCAGACTACCTTCCATCACCTCCTACAGAAATACCGGGATATCTTTACTAAACCATCTGTACTTCCACCTTCCCGCCCCACTGACCACTCCATTCACCTCACTCCCAATGCCTCCCCCGTCAATGTCCGACCCTACCGTTATCCTCACTTCCACAAACACAAGATTGAAAGGCAAGTCACAGAAATGCTCAGTGAGGGGATTATAAGGCCCAGTACAAGTCCTTTTTCATCTCCTGTTCTCTTAGTCAAGAAGAAAGACGGCACTTGGCGCTTCTTCGTCGACTACTGGGCTCTCAATGCCATCACCATACGCGACAGATTTCCCATTCTCATTGCAGACGAATTGTTTGATGAGCTTTTTGGCGCCACCATATTCTCTAAAATCGACCTACTTGCGGGTTTCCATCAAATCTTGATCTGACCAGAAGATGTTCATAAGACAACATTTCGTACCCACGATGGTCATTTCGAGTTCCTCGTTATGCCCTTCGATCTTACAAATGCTCCATCCACCTTCCAGGCCACCATAAATGGTATCTTCAAACCTTTTCTTCGTCATTTTGTCCTAATTTTTTTCGATGATATCCTTGTCTATAGCCAAAGTATTGCCGACCATCTTCATCATCTGTCCATTGTCTTCGACACACTTCGGGCCCACGGGTTGGTAGCCAAAGAGAACAAATGCATTTTTGGCCAGTCGACGATCGAATACTTGGGCCACATTGTTACTACGAATGGGTTACAGGTCGACCCAGGAAAAATCTCTGCCATTCGGGACTGGTTGACTCCTTCCAACGCCAAATGCGTCCGAGGATTCCTTGGGTTGGCAGGTTACTACTGCCGTTTCATCCGTGGCTTTGCTAAGATTGCTTCCCCCTTATCGGATCTCCTCCAAAAAGATAAGTTTGAATGGACGACTTCAGCTCAATCAGCTTTCGACCAGCTCAAAACGGCCTTGAGTAACGCCCCTTGTTGGCTCTTCCCGATTTTTCTTCCCCATTTATCGTCGAGACAGACGCCTCCGGTACGGGTATTGGCGCTGTTTTGATTCAACATAGCAAACCAGTGGCTTTTTATAGCTAGAAGTTGTCGCCAAGGCTTCAACGGTCGCCGGTATATCACCGCGAAATGTACGCCATCACCCAGGCTATTGGAAAGTGGCGGCAGTATCTTTTGGGGCGACGGTTTACGATAATCACATATCAGAAAGCCCTTCAGAATCTAATAGCGCAGACCATTCAGACTCTCGAACAACAACATTGGCTATATAAACTGGTGGGATTTGACTTCGAAATGGTTTATCGACCCGGTAAATTGAATACGGTGGCAGACGCTTTACCGAGGGGCCGTACGGGATGTTTTATGGTCATCTCAGTCCAGCAATTCAGTCGTCTGGACGAATTTCGCGCCTTAAATACCACCAGCCCCGACCTTCTTCAGCTCCGCGCCAAGGTTGAAGCTTCTGATCCCAGCTTTCGTCATTTTTCCATTCAGGAAGGGTTACTGTTATATCGAAACAGATTGGTCGTCCCTAACGACCCCTCACTCCGATGATCCATCCTTGAAGATTTCCATTCATC
This sequence comes from Erythroxylum cataractarum, assembly GCA_024703695.1. Classification (NCBI taxonomy): domain Eukaryota; kingdom Viridiplantae; phylum Streptophyta; class Magnoliopsida; order Malpighiales; family Erythroxylaceae; genus Erythroxylum; species Erythroxylum cataractarum. The sequence continues at coordinate 68,834,333 of JANJEY010000008.1, forward strand.
CGTTATTGGAGGCCACACTGGCGCTACACGAACTTTTCACCATTTAGCTGCCAATTATTATTGGCCTTCTATGCGACAGGATGTCCGGCGATTCGTGCAAGAATGTCTGGTATGTCAGACCATGAAATCATCCCAGTTATCCCCAGCCTGCCTGCTCCAATCGCTGCCTCTTCCAGATCAGGTATTCGATGAAATCAGCATGGATTTCATTACTGGCCTTCCCCCTTCTTTTGGCAAAACTGTCATCTTTGTTGTTATGGACCGCTTGTCGAAATATGCACATTTTTTTGCCTTGCCCATCAACTTTGACGTCGTCAAGTTAGCTCACATCTTCTTGAATGGGGTTGTGAAGTTACATGGCATTCTATCCAAAATTGTAAGTGATTGCGATCCTCTGTTCTTAAGCACTTTCTGGGCAGAATTAACAAAGCTACAAGGATCAACGAGGGCCTTAAGCTCCGCCTATCACCCCGAAACCGACGGACAGACCGAAGCTGTCAATAAAGTGCTGGAGATGTATCTTCGCTGTTCTGTCGCCGACGCCCCCAATACATGGGTCCTTTGGTTACCATGAGCTGAATATTGGTACAATACATCCCACCATAGTTCAGCCGGTATGACGCCCTTCCGTTCCCTTTATGGTCGCAACCCTCCGACCATAATTCGCTACAGCCCAGGCACCGCTACCCTATCCACAGTTGACCACGCCTTGTCCGATAGAGACCGTATACTCACACACCTTAAGACCAACTTGCTCAAGGCCCAAAACCGCATGAAGAATTAGGCGGACAAACATGTTTCCTTCGACGTTGGCGACTGGCTCTTCGTCAAACTCCAACCATACCGCCAGATGTCCCTACGACTCTACCGTAACCAAAAGCTAGGACCAAGGTACTTCGGCCCTTTCCAAGTACTCCAGAAAGTTGGCTTGGTCGCCTACAAACTGGATCTTCCGCTATCGTCTCACCTTCATCCAGTTTTTCATGTTTTAGTTTTAAAGAAATGTGTCGGTCAACCACCTACTCAGATTATACCTTTGCCACTCTTGGAGCCAGCCCTCAAACAGCCTCGTGTACCGTCCCACATTTTGGCTACCCATACTTTACTAGTTGACGACAACCCTGAACCATTGGTACTTGTGCAATGGGAGGGCCTTGGATTTGAGAGCGCCACTTGGATGCCCGTCCACGAGTTTCGCAATTCATACTCTAGCTGGAACCTTGAGGACAAGGTTCGTTTTGCAGGAAGCAGCAATGTCATGGACCCCGACCCACCAGCAACGACCCAGAAGGGAGATACAGCTAACGACCCGTCACCCCTTCGGAGAACCCAGCGTGAGAAACGAACCCCTGCATTCCTAAAGGATTACGTGATCGACTGAAACAAATTCTGTTATGAATTCAGTTATGATAACTTGTTAGATTATAGTATAAATAAACATGCGGAATGATGGAGTAGGTATGAAAAATTACCTGTAACGTTTAGCCTTCTTCCCCCTGCTGAGCACTATCTGGTGTCTAGCCTTTCTCCCTCAATCCCTTTGTAATTCTCTTGCTCTGTTGTTAAGCGCTATCCAATGTATTACTCCATTCCAGAAATATAAACAAATTACTATCAATTTATCCTTGCGTATATTCCACTAAGCCATTACAGAACAATTATCCAACGACCATTACAGAAAATAAAACCCGAAGAGATCTTGGGGGTTTGTCCTACGCAGGACTCTACTAGCCCTACTGAAGTATTGGTCAAATGGAAACATGTGCTAGATTTTGAACTATGACACCATCCAACAACAATTTCTAACTTATAACGAGGGATATTGATAAGCCTCTAGTTAAGCTTTTCTACTTAAGAAGAAAGAAAATGTGCTAAAACAATAAGAGGAAAAGGCCAACAATTCTCCAAGGACAATATTAGAAGGCTGCTATTTATTATCTCTGCTTTATTACTTGTTTGTTTCTAGCAAGATTCTAGAACACTAAGGTTACATAGTTGTTAGAGAAAGGCATCACGTCAGAGAACATTTAGCTAGCAAAGGGAGTAGAAAAGGGCAACAAAAAAGAGGAATAGATCTTTCTATTCCTCCTATTCTCAAACTCATCCATCAATTTATTGCAATAAATTAGATAGATAAAAATGTTTTAGCATAAGAAGAACAAAGTTATGATAACATAAGATCTGCTTCCAGAAAAATGTAATAGGAATAAAATGTCTGTCTACTGAGTGAATGATACCTCTTACAGCCTGTATCTCCTCCTTTCTAATTTCCACTTGAATAAAAGTTCTGCGCTATTAAGTATTAACCATTTATCTTATTTTTTCTTTTAGTAACCCGTCATTTTCCCATTTGCTATTGAGATATTTTATGCTGGTCTGTGCATCTAAAATACACTTATTTTCTTATTCTCTTACAAAATTTTCTTTTATAGTTTCTAATGAAAAAAAAGAAAGCAAGCACATAATAGAAATGAAATAACATGAAACATGTATTGGATACGAGAGAATGTTTTTCTTAAAAGCCTTCGTGCCAATTAATTACATTTTTTTGTTCATAATACATTTATCCCCTTTTTTTTTTGGATTCAAGTAAAACCCCGAAGGCTGGCCAAGCGGGCACACATCTCTGAGAGCCCAACTGATGCACCACCCTACAGGCGGACCAAACGGGTGCACCTCATCATTGAAGACCCAACTAGTTCTTTATGCTTGATTATATAGTACTTCTATAAAAATACATACTTGACAAATGGTGATCGACCCTTAATTGCTCTCATTTATTAAAATAAGGATAAAAATATGAAACTCTTATAATTTAAATAGTTTTTAAAATTTTAATTTTTAAAATAAAAACTTTTTATTTTTAAAATTTTAATAATAATAGTGAAATATAAGTAGTAAACCAATCAAATATTACTAACATGACAACTTAATTTAGCTCTTAAATATGACTAGGTTAATTAACTTTGATTTAAACTAATAATTTAAAATAATTATAATAAATTACTAATTTAAGTCAGAATTAAATTCAACAATGTTTTAAAAAATTCCTTAAATTATATATTTGAATTACATCGCAGCCGAATTCTTTTTATACTTATTCGGGCAACTAAAACCCTTCATAAGCCCTGCTCGTACCTCTGCGAGTCACCGCCATCTCTGGTAATTGTGTCTTTTAAGTAAAATTATCGTACTGGGAGTTCACTGCAACTATAGCAAGTTCAGGTCAACAATAATCCTTTTCGTTGGTTGTCTTGAGCTATGGAGAAAGACACTTCCTTTCTTTTTGCTGGCATCAATTTCGATAAGAAGAAATTCGCTACCGATATTTCCCGTTTTAAGGTACTCTTAATATCTGAGTATTTTCTCTCTATATTTTTCTTGGAGTTCTCTCAACTGAAAGCTTCTGGGTTTCTTGTTGACGTTTTCTTTTAATCAGGAGAAAAAAGAAAGTAATCGTACAGTTTCAGTGAATGACACGAACTTGATTGAAAGTGTAACTCCTGAACCAGTGGAAGCAAGAGTCTCCAAAGTGAGGAGGAAGCGAAAAAATATAACTTGCTCGGGTAATTGGGTTTTGAGTTTGCACTTATTTTGATTTTGATTCTTTTTTGGTTTCAACTGAAACCTTTGACTTTGTTGATAAACAATATACTGAAACAGATACTGTGGAGGGGTTTAGCGTATTTAAGAGCTCAAATGTACCGGGTGTGGCAACTGATGAAAAGAATGAACAAGAACAAAACGATGGAACGTTGAGGGGGAAAAAGGAATTAAATAAACAACTGGAGGTTATTATTATTTCTGTCCACTTCTCGATTATACAGTTTTTGCCTTAACTTTCTGGTTATCCTTTTATTTTCCTTCTTTTCTGATTTCTATTTTTTTCTTTTACTTATGAGGTTAGGAAGATTCACTTTTAAGGAAGAAGTATAACATCCATGTGTCGGGTAGTAATGTTCCTACTCCACTTCAAAGTTTTGCAGAATTGAATTCGAGGTAGGTTTCTCTGCTTCCTTGACATGTCGATGCCGTGGTCTGATTTTGAGTTGCCAAATCTCAATTTGCTTGTCCTTTTTCTTCAATAGTAAAATTAGGCTTTTTTTTAAACTCAAACTCTTTTCTAATGTCTGAGGTAAGATCAAAGTTGTTGCAAAAGCTTTCCTTTTTCATGGTCCCATCAAGTAATATATATAACTCAAAAATTGTTGATGCCATTGATATTGTGATAGCAGTTTCAGTTTCTTTCATTTGTAGAGGTCCTCTGCATTCATCATAAAGGGTTGTAATGCATTCTTTTGGGACTGTGTACCATATTGGTTATCTTGAGATGGATTGAATGTTTTTCCAATGTCTTGTCCCTTGTTCAATGTCATGAGAGGTGCTCTGGTTACTTCCGTTCAGGTTAAGCTGCATATCAGAATTATAATTATGTTTCTTCCATTAATCTTGTTAAACTTTTCACTGTACTTCCCTAATCCTTGGAAATAAGAACTGTCATTTTTCACAGATACAGGTGTGAGTTATACTTACTAAACAATTTTACAGAACTTGGATTTCAAGAGCCAACCCCAATCCAAAGGCAGGCTATTCCAGTCCTCTTATCGGTATTGTCTTCATGTTTGTTACATTTTATTGTTTATGCTTCTGCATTTATCCTCTTTTTCCATTTACCTATTGATGCATAATAAGATTTAACCACACATTTAGCTAGTTCCACGTTGTCAAAACTCACAAACAGGTGAGTTGTTTAGCTAATTCTTTTTAAACTAAGCTCCTGATCATTTATCTTAGGGCCGGGAATGTTTTGCTTGTGCTCCTACTGGATCAGGGAAGACTTTGGCATTTGTTTGCCCCATGATAATGAAACTCAAGGTACGAGAGTTATCATTTAGCTATTCCTCCAGAATTTTCAATTTTAAGTTTCTCTGACAAACTACCTGAACAAACAGCATCGTTTGAATACTGGGATTAGAGCTGTTATATTATGTCCTACTCGAGAGTTGGCTGCACAGACAACCAGAGAGTGCAAAAGAATGGCTTACGGAAGTAAATTACGTGTGTTGCTAATGACTAAGGATCTCATAAGGAATGCTGATTTATCAAAGCGTCATTGTGATGTACTTGTTTCCACACCATTACGGTTAGAATTGGCTATTCGGAAGAAAAGGATCGACTTAACCAGGTGGGGGCAGTTTCATTATTTGATTTTTAAGGCCATACTAATGATAGCATTAAACAGTTTGGTCAATTGCACACCTTTGCTAGGTGTCTGATCATATTGAAAGGCAAGTTTCATTTGATACTTTATGGCTAGCATGTGAGCAACTTAATCATATGAATAATCTATTGCTTTAGTGTAGGAATAACATTAAACACTTGGGTTAATTGCACCAAGGCTTTGTAGCACAGACACGGCAAAATAGAGCCGTGTCCACGTGTCGGGCACGTGTCCGTGTCGGACACTCACTGACACACGGTGGACACAGCTCGGACACGTCTAGAGATCGCTCGGACATTGCTTAATGAAAAATATGCTCCATAGAATATATGCTCCATATTTTTTTAGAGGGGCTTATAAAGTACCAAATATGAATGAACTATCAAGATGTTGGAAGTCTTGAAACACATCAATTAATATATATTATATTATAAATTCTGAGTTTTTTTCTTAATTCTAAATTTTATAATATGTATATGCCGTGTCCGTGTCCACCAAATTTTAGAAGTTGGTGTGTCCCTGTGTCCGTGTCCGTGTCGTGTCACGTGTCCGTGTCCGTGTCTGTGCTTCTTATTCCTACTACAACCCTCGCTTTTTAACTTGAGAACAAATTTAAAGAAACATATTTCTTTGATCATCCAGGAACTTGGATTATAGATAAAGATTTATGTCCATATCTTTCTAAATGCGTCCGAGTCTTCCAGAGAACAAAGCAGGCCTAGCAGCTTAGGGATCAAACTACTCGGGATATAACTATGATTTGCAAAATGAAGACACCAAAAGAATAAATTTTTTGTATCTTTGATCTTTCCTGCGTGAGCTTAAGCATAACAGCAACAGAAATTTAAAAAAATGGAAAGGCATTTGAATTTTCGCTCAGAAGAAAACAGCATAAACCAAGTCGTACACAAGCTTTAGCATTCTAGAAGTTAATTTCAGTTATGATACTGACCTAGAACTCCAGGACCACCGTGGTCTGTGTAATATATGAATATATGATCATTTGGCCCGCTATCCACAACTTTCCCACTACCCCCAACAAGAGCAGATTTGTTTCCGAGAATAACGGCAAAAAAATTATCCACAGTAACATCTTCACCAGTATAGTCCTGTAACAAGAAAAGCACTAGTGTGGGGCTGGAAAGCACAAACACATACAATCATTCAGAAGCATGGGAAATGAAACGAAAGAAAAAAGGAAAAATGAAAAGACCTTGGGAACTCCCTTGTAGACATCTTCACCAGCTGGGTTGTTAATGATGATTCCAGGCCTTGGATTTTCTTCATTAAAAGCAATGTCATCATACATGAAGACGATTATATTTTCCTCCTTCAGTCCACCTTTCTTCAAGAGCTGATAGGCATGACAAACATCAGCCTGAAACAAGAAATGCCAATTGTCGACAGCAGTCAGGAGATAGAACGATATCATAGATAATTTTTGTTAAACTTAAAAGAACTCACACTACGCATTTTAAAATAAGATATTAACAGACATAGGCTCCATACCTGTTTAAGTTGTAATATCAATCAGTCAACAGACAAATGTTCTAGATAACAAATAATCCTTTTTACGATAAAGAACAAACAAAAGAAAATTGCATGATTAAACAAGAATTTAAGTTTTGAGCATCAAAATTAAGCTGCAGTCAAAATTCAGTTGTCTTTGTTCATCAAATATCAACACGAGTTCTACCGTATGCAAAGAATTATCTGCTAACTTATCATTAAAATTTTTTTTAAAAAAACATGAACTTCATACTCGAAATATTTTTTAACAAAAAAAAAAAGAAGGAAGCTTGCCAGAGCTACACATATATGTGAAGATGGAAGTATGAGAATCCCATAAGCGTTGAACATGGAAAACTGAATTAATAGAAAGAATGACCTGGTGCCTGTAATTCCAGTATCCATTAGATCCAGCGACGAGGACGGCCCACCTGGTACCCGTGGAATCATCGTCGGCACGACGGAATATTCCAGAAGAAACTTCCGAAGGCAATCGGAGAAAATCTCCGACGGTTAATCGACTACCGACAGAGACATCGGGTAGAACGAGCAGGAGGAAAATCAGCGCGGCTAGGCGCGTCATGGTCCTGAGAGGTAGTGATGATTGGTGGGCGAAAGGGTGAATATATGGCGACCTTTGTTTGTGTTCTGTTTTATAGTAGACGGTCAAGACTGGTTGGAAGGAGAAAGCAGGCGCATAGAGCGACTCAACATCACCTGAAAGAGGATTGGTGGAAAGGAGGACAGGTGTTCCGGATTTACTGGGTGTTCCCCTTAAAAAGGGTAATAAATGAGATTTGGAACCGGAGTAATTTATACGAATTAGTAGTTGCTTATCTGAGTTAAGTATTAGAACTTTAAATTTCCAAAGACCTTCACCGTGTAATTTAGGCAGAAGATTAGTTCGAATGAGAAAGGTATCTGAAAATATTAAGGCAAACATGGACGAATAGGATCGAAATTGGTATGAATTTTGATAGAGTCTCAGATTTTGTAGAGATTGACTCGACCCAATTAAGGATTTGATGGACTAAGGACTTAGCTTATGTTTAGATGAATGGACCACGATTAGCAAATAGTTTTGTCGGATTTTGGTGGGCCTGAGCGCTGCTGTTTGGATCCATGAGATTGACTGACTCTGGTTCAGAGATACCTGCAAAATAATAAAGGCACGTCGGGGGTTGATTTTCGGTAGGCCCCTCTGACGCTCAAATAAGTGTTTTTGTGAGAGTTTTGGTGGCTAGTGAATAAAGAAAAATAGGGTTCTTGCCAATCATTCCTTTTTCATGATGAGGTAATGAATTTATATGGCTAATACTTATAGAAATTAGGTCAATCCTCAAGGGATGGGCCGATCGGCCCATGAGCCGTTCTGAGTCTGACCTTGGGCCTAGCACGATCGACCCAACCAGCAGACTTATTGTGGGAAGCATTGGATCAGGCCAGTGTGCTATGTGGATTTCGATAAAATCATATTGCATCATCAACAGATAGAAATCGTAGAGAGATCTTGAATGATATGGTAACAAATAGGAGGTAGAGTTGCAGTGAGATTTAATATCTGAAGATAGTGGAGATCTTCGAGAATAAGGATGTTAGTGTTCTATTTGAATGTAAACTCTATATTTTTGTTATCTTGTAGATTCTACCTTTTCAATTAAAGTCCTACTTAGATGGGGGTGTCATTTAATTGGTTCATGTGATGTAATCTGATAGAAATAGACGTAATCTTGGCATGATCTTAGGTAGTTCAGTTTAAATAGAATTTTGAATGTAACTTGGCTTCCCCTATATATAACTTATTTGAGCTTTACTTTCCTCATTCAATCAGAGAGAGCATTCCTTGTATTCTTTTGAGGGAAAGTAATATAAAAATTATTTTTACCGTATCTCTCTTATTTTCTAGTTGCCTTTATCGTATCTCTCCTGTTTTCTGGTTGCCTCTATTTTCTTATTGCTTTCGTAGTATTGTTTCTTCGAGAGTGCGAGGTAAACACTTCGAGGATTATTGAAGGTTAAAGTCTTGCTTAAGCGGACCTTAGAAAGACTGCCGTATAAAAGGTGTTAGCGGTGAAAGTTTAAATCCCAAGATGACCTTTGTAATAATTGGTATCAAAGCTTAACTTTGGTATGACAGTAGGCGACTTGACAGAACGAATGACTAGGATGGAGGCACTCATTGGACTTATTCCAGGCGAGGAGGAGGTCTCATCCTATCAATCGCAATTCAAGGTGATGGAAGATCACTATGTTGAGACATGTCGTTGCAATGCTAGATGTCGGTCGAGTTGAAAGCTTCACACTACAACTTCCATATGCGAAGGTATGTGAGCCCAAGGTGTTCGAAGGTGTGCAGGACGCCAAGGTGTTGGAGAATTTCTTGTGGATATGGAGTAGTACTTTGCGGCTGCTAGGATGCCCGATAATGAGAAGGTCAATGTAATGACCATACACTTAGATGGGGATGTCAAGCTCTAGTGGAGGACGAGGACCTCTATAGAGATTAGTGTGGGTAGAACTTCTAAGAAAATGTGGGGGAAAATGAAAAAGGAACTTAAGGATCAATTCCTTCCCATAAATACTTCTTGGCTCGTGAGAGATGCCTTGAAGAAACTCAAGCATGATGGATTGGTATATTAGGCAGGACATGTTTCGATCATGAGCATCGAGAAAGGGTTAAAGAAAGGTATAGAGACCTATTTCACTATCATGTAGGAAATCAGCGAAGACCACATGGTGGTAGTCCCTGATGCGATTGCAAGTTTATTGAGGGAGTTTTAGGAGGTGATACAGAAAGAATTGCCAAAAACTCTTCCCCTTTGTCGTGAGGTAGATCACAAGATCGAGTTGGTTCCTAAAGCGATCCCACTTACACGTGCCCCATATAGGATGTCCCCTATGGAATTGGCAAAACTTCGGAAACAACTTGGTGAATTATTGGAAGCAAGGTTTATCCAACCATCCAAAGCCTCATACGAGACCCCGATATTATTTCAGAAAAAGCAAGATGGAAAACTTCGAATGTGTGTGGACTATCGAGCGTTGAATAAAATAACGTTAAAAAACAAGTATTCGGTACCTTTGGTTTAAGATTTGATGGACATGTTATCAGGGGGCTGAGGTGTTCACTAAGTTGGATCTTCGGAGTGGGTATTGGCAAGTGTGGATAGTTAAAAGTGATGAGCAAAAGATAACGTGCATAACTCGGTATGGATCCTACGAATTTTTAGTTATGTTGTTTAGATTAACTACGCCCCTGTTACATTTTGCAACCTTATGGATAATGTGCTATAGGATTTCTTGGATGAGTTTGTTGTGATCTACTTAGACGATAACATGGTGTATAGCATTAACATGATAGAACATGTGAAACACTTAAGGTGGGTGTTTGAAAGACTAAGGTAGCACAAACTCTACATGAAGATGGAGAGGTAAGAGTTTGCCTAGCTGGAGATCAGATTCTTGGGCCATGTGGTGAGCAAGGGTCAGGTTAGGATGGATCTAAGAAAGGTGAAAGCGATAGTTGAGTGGCAGGCTCCCACGATAGCGCGATAATTGCAGAGTTTTCTCGACCTGGATAGCTACTATAGGTGGTTCATTATAGGATACTCTAAAAAAGCAGTGCCATTGAAGGACTTATTAAAGAAGAAGCAAGAGTGGTGTTTGTCAAATGTATATAAGGAGGCATTCGAGAACCTTAAAGTCAATATCTTACCTGTGTTAAAGTTGCCTTATTCAATCTTCCATTTGAGGTACATATTGATGCTTCAAACAAAGCCATTGGCAGATTCCTTGTATAGGAGAGTCATCTAGTAGCATTTAAGAGCCGAAAGCTCAATGGTGCGGAGCAGCGTTACTCGATGCACGAGAAGGAGATGTTTGCAGTGATGCATTGTCTTAAGACACAACGAGTATATTTGTTGAGAACTAGGTTCGTTGTCTGAACAGATAATGACCCCATTTGGATGTTAGCCACTCAGCTATAAAATAGCTGATTGACCAAAATTAGCTGGTTGACTTTGTCAATCAACTATTGGTTCTGTTTGGTTGTTGACTGGTTGGGTTGGCTGATTCAACCCAACCAGCTAATTTGTGAAACAATGGTCATGTGTAGCATTTTGGAGAAACAGCTGAATTAGCTATTTGGCGATTATTATTCTACCTTGGCGATTATTATTCTACACTTACTTTTTCGTTGCTCTTTGTTATATGAAGTATTGATTGTTACAGGGGTGAAAAATGTACATTGCGGCAATGCAGGAATAAGTGACTGATAAAGCTTCTTCATTTGTTTCCAATACTCTCCGTATGGGGCAAAAGCTACATTTTTATAACCATAAGATAAGACACTCGTACAAAATAGTGGCCTTGTAGCAAAGATGGAATCAAGATTTTGCATCACTTCTTTTGCAAGTTTTGCCAAAGAAATAACAACGTGAAATTTGGAATTGCACCGTGAGTAGCCATTCATGGGGGTGACTTAATAAATAAAACATGCATCACGTTAGAAATGATTTTTGATGATCAATATATTATAAGATGTTGTTGAAATGATTTTTGAGTTTGAAAAATCATTGAAAGTGTGTATAGGGAGAGTGCAGAAAATTATGAAAAGTTGATATGTGTATACTATATTTTCGTAGTTTCTAGGTAAATTTTTGGATGTTTTTAGAAAAGAACAAAAACGAGTTTAGAGTTAAAGAAAAGATGTTAGATGATGTCTAGATATGAGAATGATAGATTTTAGAGAAGAAATTAGAGAATGAGCAGAAAATAAGAATACAACAGACAAATGAAGAAAAGTGCAGGAAACATGAAGAACATGCGTGAATTTTTTTGTTTTAATGTTTGTGTTTTAATTTGGATTTTTGGAATTGGCTGTGAATGTGTTGAGTTGAATGAAGTCGAAAATGGAAGTTGAAATAAGTTAGAAATAGAAGAATTAAGAAAAATACAGGAAGAAGAAGAGAAAACAACAGTATCGGAAGATCGTAGCTCTTCTTTTAAGTTCAACACGATTGCGACTTTTGAAAAATCTCGAGATCGTGCTGATGACTACAGATGAAAGGTTGTTTTTTGTTTTGAACATCCTTTGACATTTTGCCTATAACTTCTTCTTTAGACATCCAATGACATGAGACTTGAACCAATAGACTCATAAGACATGTTTCTTCATCTTCACCAAAAATTATAACCATCTGAAACGGATTGGTTGATGAATTTAAGATGAGAATGTTGACTGTTCTGGATTATGATAACCAGAAATATTTCATTAAATAGGCTTCAGTATTTTGACCATAACTTGTTCTGTAGTTATCCAAATGGAATGATTCTTCATTTAGATTAAACTAGTGACATAGGAATACAAATTTCATGAAGAAATCAAATTTTAGTTCTATCTCTAAAAGTTCCAAAATCTAGCTTGAAGATGAGTACAAAGTCCTATTTCATTTTAAGAACAGTCTGAAGTATTTGGAATATAAATTTCGAAATAATGAATCAAATTGTATGATCTTAGAGTCATTAGAAACTTAAGACATATGGGAACAATTTTTTAGAAGTAAATATGGCCATATTACTTCATTTTTCTTATCAAAATGATCATGCAAAGAAAGTGTTGCCAAATACTGTCTACTTTTGGTTCTAATGACTATTCACATTGATGTAACTTCAAAAATAGATTGTTATACTCTTATGTGATTTGCATATCGATTTAACAGAATATCAGTGATTACAACATGAGATTTAATGAATACAATCTGAGGTTTAATGATTGAGATCTGAGGTAGATTTAGTTTCATTAAATGAAGTCTAATAGTAGTTGAGGTTTATATAGATTTGCTCCAGTAAAACTGTGTGAACCGAAGGTTATTATAGCAGTTAGTAGAAAGTAGCTACTCTTTGTATTTATTGCATTTAACTTCATTGATTAATCTCAGCTACTTCACTCTCTTTTCACTTTTATAACTTAACTGATTCCTTGTGGGTTCACTTGGATCTTGCCAATGTTGTCTTCCTTTGTCTTTGTTTATAAGTTATGTTCTTTCTATGTTCTAATCATGCCTTATTTGATTAAAAGAAGGATTCTTTCTATTTTTGATTGAATCTTATGTTTTTGGGTTCTTATTAGGTTTGTGTGGGTACTGCTTGTTACTTTGCTTTTTTATAGTTACTGAGATCGATTAAGGTTTGGTTTACTTTATTGCTTCTCATTAATCAAGGAAAAGGGTTTTTTAAATCATCTCTTAGGTTGTATTGAGTGTTAAGTTACGTTTGGAATGAAAATTATTTGTTAAAAAGTTAATGGTATAAATAATTGACTTGAAGGTACCAAGTATAACACGATTGCATTCCTGTTATTTTGAATAGGGTTAGGAGATTTATTTGCTTTGTTGATCACCTAAGCTTAGAGTAAAATAATTACTAGGTCATATGAAGATTGAAGTAAATCACACGTAAATATATTGAGTAATAATATGAACAAAATACACAAGAAGGGGGGTTGAATTGTGTTAATCTTTTCGTAAAACCC
>JANJEY010000008.1:68847694-68863498 GCA_024703695.1 Erythroxylum cataractarum
TTGTACTAAAGTAGGTACATCACTCGAAGGGTTTCTGGCTCTGAACATGCTTGATTATCTTGGTCGTAACTTTGTCATCCGACCTCTAAATGACCTGATTCTTAAACCAATAGATTCCTAACACTTTTATCTATCTCTCTATAAAAATGGATCACCTTTGGTTTTGATTTGAAAAATATTGATGGAAAGAAAGTGAGAGAATCGATTGGAAGATGAATTGGTTATTTTACTAAATATACTTAAGTATTTAATCGTATCTTGATCTATAAAGCTCCGAATGAGATGATTCTTGTTTCAAAATAAACTAGCGACATAGAGCTATAATTGTTCTGAAGAAGTCAACTTGTGATTGTTGTAACTGACAGGTGTGAGCACGCCACTCTTGTGAGATGCGTATTCGGATGCCACTTAGAACGTTGACGCGTGTCTCGCGAGGGCAGAAATAGAGCTCAACATGCTTGATGCTAGAGCATGAAGATGAATCGATGATGGATAATGAGAGTTCATTCAAATAATCTTATAGGGTAATACACTCACATCTTAGGATATTCTAGATAGTTGGGCTCCAGAAACGAGGTCCAATAGGAAGAATCTTCAGTTTAGGTTTTTTTGTCAATATATGTTATTCGCAATCATTTACTTCCAGTATAGTAGCATCTAGTAGATGGTCACAAACTGATCACATCAATCGACTTCAAACAACAATGGACACATTGATAGACATTATAGCTCAACTAAGACAAGAGATTGATGAGATGAAGGCGAAGGGTAGCACCTTAGAGCACCGACGATCATCAAAACATTAAGATTATTGTAATCATTTACTTTGAATTACAAAGACTTATTATGTACACGGTAATATTTTAATATCAATTAAGATAATTTTGACTTTATATATTCAATTAACTTTTTGTTTAAACAAATTAAATATATAAAAAATAAATTTTTATGCACAAATAATTTGTAACTATTGAAATTATGCATTTATCATAAGATCATGAAATAAAATTTAATGTCGGGCATTTTTAAAAAACCTTCTTACTTTACCAACGGAATGTGTAAAACCGTCGCAAAATAATACTATATATATCAACGGAAAACCTTAAACTGTCGATAAACTGTAAACATCTTTATCGACCATTCCTTTTCTTATGTCTGTAATATTGAAACTTTTTTTATTATCTGAACTATGGTTTATCGACTGTTCTTTTTCTTCCATCGGTAAATATATTGACGGGTAAAACTTTCTGTTGGTAAATTTTATTGACGGTTATGATTGTCCATTAGTATACTTTATTGACGGAAAGATATATACATAAATTTTTCGTCGTTAAATTTACCTTGGATGTATTAACAGCGCTGCTGTCCGTCGCAAGTATTCCGTTGCGTTTACTATCGATTTTTTCCATCGATAAACTACAGATTTCTTGTAGTGGATGCTTGTTTATGTCCGAGTTAACTTTTTATTGCTTATATTAATATAAATTATGATTATAAATCTGATAGCCTTAATTATATATACATTATATGGAATAACAGTTATATATAACTCTTTATTGCTTATATTAATATAAATTATAATTATAAATCTGATAGCCTTATATACACATTAATTATATTGAATAACAGTTTTATATATACACATACATATACATAGGGGTTAATAAAAAATCGAGTCTCTGTCTGAAATTATGAACTCAAAAAATAACATTGATTCATCTCCAAACCCTTGAAAACTTCGCCTCATTGTTTTTTTGCGTCCCAACAACCGTCCAACGTGATTAACAACAAAACTAAAAAAGAAAGAGGAGTTTTGGCTGTATCCTCCATAAGACGACCTCGCTTTGCCTTTATACCAGGAGGTCACGGTCATCATTATCATCATAAAGACTTAAGAGATAATGATTAATAAATTTTAAAATTATTTTAATTAGCAAGGCTTTCCAACGAAGCAGTCAAGTGCACCGGAGAAACGGGTGAGTCTGGTCACGTATGTTCCCGGTTTCCACTTGATCATATCTTGCCTTGAGAATAACTTGCTTGCCGCCGGATTTCCTGACTGAACAAAGAATGCTCCGTTCATCATCAGATCACCCTCCGATATCCAGTTCCAGTTCTTCCATTCGCTCTCCATTGCGTACTCTCTCTTCGTCACCTATATTTATATATATCATCAATTTTCCAATCCCATGCAAGTTAGCAAAAACAACCTGGAGCAACAGCAATTAGAGCTTTTGGGTTGAATGATTTCATATTCTCACCTCCTTAGCAGCGAGATTCTGTGGAGCAATGAATCTGTTGCCCTGACTGACGATGATGGGTCCCTTACTACCACCAATGGCGTACATAAGCCAATGAGTATAGTCGTTATTGACGACATGAATGAAGCCCCACCTACACCTTGGCATCCTCTGCACCAATCCATTCCCAAAATGGGTGAACGCAATAGTGACTTGCATTATCTTGTCACCTGAGAAGCTGTCACTTGCACCGAACAACAGCACCTGCATATACATATCATCGATCCCAAGTTATGACAAACTTGATGACGTCTAATCCAGACACTTTATTTATTCATTGTCTTGGTAATTATTGTAGAAAGAAACACCATGGTGATATTATATTTTAATTACGTCTCTATAGTTTTAAACATTGATGTTGTTGTTACCTCATTGTGGTGAGTGAAATGGCCGTTGGAAATGGTTATGGCGGTTGATGCCTGGACGACATCTATGAGACCGTCCTGACAATTGGACATGGAAACATGATCAATCCAGATATTAGAAGATCCAAAGATGGAAATGCCATCGCCGTCACTCCTTGTTCTAAGACCGAAATGATCCACAGAGTCCCTGATCATTCCACCGGTGCAGGCAACGATGTCGTGAATGTGAAGGCCATGAATGATGACGTTTTTGACAAACTGAAGAGTGAGACCGGCACCAAAAGCAACACGGACGTTGGCTCCTCTAGCATCAATGGTTTTGTCACTGGTGATCATGAGCTCCTGGCTGAGTTTGATTATCATGCCCCGAGCAAAGATGATCCAAAGCGGTCCCTTTTGGATCACTGCATGACGTAGAGTTCCAGGTTTGGGGTTAACCACGTCGTCGTCTGAGGGATCAGTGACAACGTAAATTGGTCCACCCTTGCCGCCTCTGGTGTTCCGGCCAAAGCCAAGGGCGCAATCTGCTAGCTTCTGTCGGTTGTCGGCCCATTTAGGGTCACAACGCCAGCAACGGTCGATGGGGTTTGCTGCCACACATTGGCCTCCTGTCTTCTTTTTCCCACGTAGGTTTCTTCTAGTGGTGTTAGTCCCAAACAACGACCTGCATGCAAATATGTAAGTTCCTGCTTTTGATCTACTATTGCCGAAAGAATGAATCACTTACAAATGTACATGGGTATTGAAGTGGTCGGTGACGTTCCAAGGATCGGGGTGATATGCTTCTAAATTTGCCGTGTTGGCCTCAGTTTCCTTCTGATTCCAGTACTCATCATCCAATTCAGAGACGTAGGCATCTAGAGTTGGAACCATCACTGCAAATGCCACGGAAAAGAGCAGAAACAAACCTTCATTGAGGATTGTCATTGTTGTGCGTTTTTAGGATTATTAAGGGGTTATTACTAATTTTTCCAGTTCCTTCTATTTACTTTTTTTTTTTTGTTTCCAGTAGCTGGTGTCAAGCTGTTGGAAAAGCAATGGTCCCCAGGTTCCGTTGAACCGAGACAGGACCAAGAATAGGGGAAATGAGGCCAATTAAAGATGTTCGCTTGGCCTGTCCGGAGTACTAATGTTTATTATATAGGCAAACAACTTTCGCCCTGAAATTACCAAATTAATGGTCTTTACCTTGAGTAGATGGTCTAGAGACATCGAGGGCGGCAACTTTGGAGAGCCACATATCTCAATCAACGTTTGTTTCCCTGTGCCGTAAATCTGACGAGGTTAAGTAGTGGAGGTGTGGTTTACAGAATCAGAAAAATTAAAATAGAATACTTTCGTGTGTTACCGCACTTCTTGGCATAACCATTGGACATCCAGAATTTGTATCCCTCTGAAGAACAGTAATCGATAAAAAAACAGAGGCTAGAGCTGGAGCAAATCACCCCAAATCTCCTGTCAAAGTTACCAGTACCAACCCTGTCCAAGTGGATCACACAAGTGGATGGCTTAGATCCACTTGGACAGGGTTGGTACTGGATAATTTGAACAGGGGATCATCACTCGGAACAAATGGCACTGGCAGTGACCTCTATGTTCCATTATTATTAGTAATAAGCGTCTTGTAACAATAACATTATTTGATACAATTCTGCATTAATGGTGCTCTGTACCATCTCTATACTCTGGGATAAAATACTTCGTCCCCAGCTTCACTATTCATTCCTTGGTAAAGACGATTCACCTCCTGACCATGGTATTATTGTATGTATCTACGTCAATGATTCTAAAATAACTTCCATACGAATCTGCTCCAGGACACTTCTGTGATGAACTTTTATGTGCTTAGAAATACATGTGATACTTGTATATTAGGATGCTTCCCAGACCTTGTAATCTCTTCCTTCAAGAGCTACAGACCATTTTTTGGGCTCACTTGGCGGTTCATAGTAGCCTGGTCCAATTTTCATTGCCAATTTCTCATCGATGATAGCTGCATACACATCCCTTTCGGCCTTGGTGATTTTAACCTTTTTAAAACAGAAAAGAATATTAGCATGTTGATGCTTACTGTTCATACTTCTTCTGAAGAGGATTTCCGTGTGTTTAAGTTGCCGAGAATATGAATCAAAGTTTGTTTAACCATTAAAATAAATAATTTAATTTGGTACTTACCAAGCTACGGCAATGGATTTTGTTCCGGTTTCTGAGAGATACAAGAGCTGAAATCTCCGATCCTTGATGAGAGAAGATATGGTCAAAAAATACAGCTGGTGTTCCTGGATGAGTCAGGATGTACGCGTATCCTTGCATTTCCTTCCCACCGGGAAACCTCCAGTGGCCCTTTTTTGAGAAAACTTTCAGTTCAACTATCATTATAATTCCAGTCTTCGTGACAACATACAAAGAAATTTTGATTCTATTTATTCTTCTATAGATAATTCACCCTAAGCTGGGGCCATTGCTCAGCTATGTTCCCAACAAAACAAGGCTTTGCATGATGTTTCCCTTATGTGACCTCCTTTCTGTCTTCTAACTTTAGTACTATCAATTTGAGTTCATATACCTTTCCCCTATTTCACGATTTGTTTCTTTTTTCCCTTCTCTAAACAATTGATTATTTAACTACTAATAATCTCATCAAAGAATCTTAAGCTATGTAGCAACTAAAACGGACATGACAAAATGGAGCTCTGTCCGCGTGTCGAACACGTGTCCGTGTCGGACACTCACTGACACACGGTGGACACAACTCGGACACGTCTAGAGATCGCTCGGATATTAGTTAATGAAAAATATGCTCCATAGAATATATGCTCTATATTTTTTGAGAGGGGCTTATAAAATATCAAATATGTATGAACTATCAAGATGTTGGAAGTCTTGAAACACATCAATCAATATATATTATATTATAAATTCTGAGTTTTTTTCTTAATTCTAAATTTTATAATATATATATATGCCGTGTCCGTGTCCACCAAATTTTAGAATTTGTTATGCCCCCATGTCCGTGTCCGTGTCCGTGTCCCGTGTCCGGTGTCCGTGTCCATGTCTGTGCTTCTTAGCACCAAGGTAATTATTGCCTTTCTAGAAGTGTTATGTGGTTTAAATTTACCTTTAAAGTTCTTGAGGTTTGATAATTAGTGAACAATTTTTTTAAACATTTTGTGAGTAGTTAAACTACTGAATTTTTTTTTTTTACAAAAATGACTTGAAACTACTTTTGAATACATTCCTAGTTATAATTTTGTAAAATTTCAGTATAAAATATAGGGAAATAGTTTATTTTAATAACTATAAAGTGATTTAATTTTTTTTTGAAGTCTATAGAAGAATTAAAAGAGGAAAAATTAGTTAACTACAAGCCTTAATTTGGGGGATGGGGGATGGGAGTTGATTTGACCGTAAAGACAACAAAGGCTGAAATTTAGATTATGCTAGGATTCCTTATTAAATAGGAAGTAGTAGTAAGATAATTATGTTATTCTAATTATTTAGAACTTAAACTTATAAAATTTTATTATAATACAATTTAAATTTGTTAGGAACTTTTCTTATTAGAATAAGAGTTTAAGAACTTCTCTATATCCTTTAATAAGAAAAAGCTATCCTGAATTTTTCCTACAAACTTGAGTTTTCAATTAGAAGATTTGACGCTTTCTTTTAAGAGTAATTTTAGACTCTATCAGTGATTTCTAGTTCCTCAGCTCCGTTATTTATGTTCCTCACTTCATTCCAAGTTCTAACCTAAAGTTCTAGGAATCAAAATACAAATTCTAGCCATTCATAACCCAAATTTCAACCATATTAAACTCTAAAATCCTATCCTAAATTTCTAGCAATTAAACCCTAAAAACTCAGCTATACCTAATCTAAAATTTCAGCATTCCAAGCTGAAATGCAAACCTAAAACTTGATATTTCAATAGTCTACTATTATCCATATTTCTTAATTTTGTGAGTTTGTGCTACTGTTTAATACTTCCTCTATTTGTCCTACATCAATTTGGTATCAGAGCTTTGATTCGCAATTTCGGCACGATGCAAAAGGTCTTATAGAAGAATATTTAGTGATCAAGAGCAAGATGGAATGCTTTTTAGAATTATGAAAAATTGGATATCGAAGATTCTCGATCACAAGGTGCTCCAAAAATCAACTTACATGTAGCAACTCCTATAAGGATAGTCGTCATGGTCAAAACTCCAAGAAAAAATTATGCAAACCAACAATCTATATAAGATTCTAAACATATAGAAGGTGGTAATAAGCAAGACGAAGGAACTGATATTGATCAACAACACACAATGCAAAGGAAAATATTTGTTGAAAAATCTTATTATAATTTTGATTCTTCAAATCTAGCTGGCACTACTCTAGAGGAAGTGTTTGTTACGAGTGATGAAATTATTGACACCTCTCCTTCAATTGATCAATTAGAATCTTCAAGCCTACATGTTGATGGTGCTCAAATGCCTGAGGAAATGGAGAGTTAGGCAATGAAAGATGATACGAAATCCCTTACTATAGCTGTGTTATGTGCCCGTGCTTGGGATCGAATCCAAGGACTATTCTTAGGAAAGTTAATCTCTTTCCCATTATTTATGTTGGTTCCCTTCCTTTCAGAACCTATTTTTGGTGATGAAAAACTGGCAACACTTGTCAAAGACAAGGTCTGCTGAGATTGGGCTAAATTACTCTACTCCTAATTAGCTAATTTTTATGATAACTTCTTCCTTACTTTATTGCACAACATAATAGCCTTATATAGGCAAAGAAACATAAAAGTTCCACCTAAACTAGGACTCGTAGAAAGACTCCTATTCAAGCTGTTTTTAGGACTCTTAGAAAGACTCCTATTTAAGTTGTTTTTATTAACGTAACTATAAAAGAAACTAGTGCAGAAATAATAGGGAAATACTAGATTCTACTAAAAATAAAATACTCCTCTAATAGACTTCTAATAAAGCACTCATACTCCTCTAATAGACTACTAATAAAAACACTCTTCCATATCATCACTCTCCTCTTTGACATCAAGCTTGCCCTCAAACTCGAAATCAAGTTATGCCAGTGATGGTACGCAAAGATATCTCCTCCTCTTCTTCCTTAGAATCTGCCACCTCAATCCAAAATAGTCTCTTACATTTGTGCCCCATCGAATAAGACTCGTCGCAATTGTAGCACAACCCCTTATCTCTTCTTTCATCCATTTCTGCTCTGGTTAAGCGTCTTCCCATCGGGGGTGGAGTACTTGCTATACTGGAGGTTGTTGTTTTAGCCCCTGAGTTCATCTTACATCCTAAAAGTGTAGCTGCACTCGTGCTGGTGTTGTTACTGCTACTGTCTAGCTGCGAAGATGGCCATAAGGTGGTGTTTCAGCTGCCTCTTGCCCCTTGGGTGTATTGCATCTGCATACATTCTAATTTTCTTTCACATGCTCTTGCGAAGTTCATTGCAGCCCCAAGACTAACAGGATATTGCATCTCCACCTCGATTTGCAGCCCTTCCACCAACCACATTGTGAATAGATTTACTTATAGGTCTCGTGGAAGCCCTATGGTTTGAGCCAACAATGTTTGGTATTGGCGTTGATATTCTTCTACGCTTCTTGTCTGTTTGAGGTTAGCCAATTCTCCTACAGGGTTGTTGCTAAGGTGAGGGTCAAATCTCATATTGCAGTGGTTTTTAAAAGAGTACCAATGTATCCCTGGTTCTTGTTCAAGTTGGAAGAACCACAATTGGGCCTCCCCCATTAAATGAAAGGCAACCAATCTTACCTTCTCCTCCTTCGTTGTTTGTTGGCTTAGGAAAAACTGCTCACACCTGTGAAGCCAAACCCACGGATCCATCGTGCCGTCGTACGTTGGAAATTCCATCTTAGGATAATTAGGCACCATTCTTGCCTCGTTGCCATCGATCCTCTCCTCCCATGGTGGTGGTGATGGTGCTTGATACTCGCTTGATTTTGTGCCTTCCAACCTTGCAAGCATGCGGATAATCTCTGCATATTGAGCCTTTAATTCTTGCTGCCCCATCTCTAATGCTCGTATCCTCTGATCCATTTGCCAGTCTACTGAAGATCGCTCTATAGTTGAATGGCCTGTTTCATCCATGAACCCCTGCTCTGACACCAAATTGGTAAATGCCTGTGTTTGGAATCGAGTCCAAGGATGATTCTTAGGAAAGTTAATCTCTTTCTCCTTATTTACGTTGGTTCCCTTCCTTTTAGAACCTATTTTTGGTGATTGAAAACTGGCAACACTTGTCAAAGACAAGGTCTACCGAGATTGGGCTAAATTACTCTACTCCTAATTAGCTGATTTTTATGATAACTTCTTCCTTACGGTATTGCATAATGTAATAGCCTTATATAGGCAAAGAAACATAAAAGTTTCACCTAAACTAGGACTCCTAGAAAGACTCCTATTCAAGCTGTTTTAGGACTCTTAGAAAGACTCTTATTCAAGTTGTTTTTATTACCATAACTATAACAGAAACTAGTGCAAAAATAATAGGGAAATAATAGACTTCTATTAAAAATAAAATACTCCTCCAATAGACTCCTAATAAAACACTCATACTCCTCTAATAGACTCCTAATAAAACACTCATCCATATCAAGCTATAACAATTCTAGCCACTCCTCATCTTAAAGTGGAGATAGATGTTGTTCGTGATGAACAAATTATAGCTAAAAAAGATGGAGGATATCGAAAATTTTCTTGTTAAGTGAAAAATAAGGCCCAATTTTGACATTAGTTTAATTTTAATATCTGAATTTCATAAGTTGAATTTAGATTTATGTGATTAGTATTTGTCACATTCTATGTTGAGGACGTCTTCAAACAAGCCAGAGAGAGAATTGTTACAAAAGTTTTTAAAGGTCTATTGAGGAAATAAAAGAAAAAAAATTAATTGACTACAAGCTTTAATTTGGTGGGTTAGAGGATGTGAGTTTAGTTGATAGCAAAGACAGCAAAGGCTGAAATTTAGATTATGTTAGGATTTCTTATTAAATGTGAAGTGCAGGTAACATAACTATGTTATTCTGGTTTTAGATATGTTGTCCTAAATGTTTAGAGCTTGAACTTATAGAATTTTATTGTTATATGATTTAAAATTATTAGGAACCTTTTTTTACTAGAATAAGGGTTTTAAGAACTTATCTATATATATTTGTGCTCATCCCTTCAATAAGAACATGCTATCACAAACTTGAGTTTTCAATTAGAAGGTGTGATGTTTTATTCTAACAGTGATTCTTAGACTTTAGAAGTAATTCTTAGTTCCTACCCTACATTGTTTGTTTCCCTCACTACAGTCCAACAATTCTAACCTAAAGTTCCGGAAGCCAAAACCAACCCAAATTTCAGCCATATTAAACCCTAAATGCTATTCTAAAATTTTAGCAATCTAACCGTAAAAACTCGACTATATTTAATCTGAAATTTAAGCATTCCAAGCTGAAATCTGGACTTGAAACTTACTATTCCAGCTGTTTAATGTCAGTTATATTTTCTAATTTACTTTTTTCTATTTGTCCTACATTAGAATGTTACTAAGTCTGCTATGTTGATACAATTCTCAGTCCTTTTTTTTGGGAAAAAAACTGTACAGTAAGTGAGCTTGGTGATATCACCCTTAAACATTTTTTTTGTTGTTGGTCTTTGGTCCATTATGTTCTGCAAGAGAATTTTTGATTTTCTTGTGATGAATCAAAAACTCATAAATGATTAATAAAATGGTGGTGTTTTTGGATTTGAAATCCCGTGTACATGCTTAGTTCTAAATATTTCGCCGAAAGATGAATTCTGTTCTTGCTGTATAGAACTTGTATTTCTATGTCAGAGAGCTTCCTGACATTAATGAGTCTGACTGTTTGCTTCTTACGGATAGGAAACAGCTAGCTAGGATCCTGATGAAGCTTTGTGTTGCCAAGGATAATCACAATGAATTGACATTCAGTCATTTTTTAATTTTGTTATTGGTTGTTATGCAGAGTTGAATATCTTGTTCTTGATGAATGTGATAAGCTATTTGAGCTTGGCTTATTGAAGCAGATAGATTATGTGGTGAAAGCATGCTCCAACCCTTCAATAATTCGTTCGCTGTTTAGTGCTACTTTACCTGATTATGTTGAGGACCTTGCACGTAGGAGTATGCATGATGCTGTTCGAGTTATTATTGGAAGGAAGTAAGTTTGAATTATTCTTTGTCAAGTAATGTGATGTCATTTCCCTTAACAAGCATCATTTGGAATTCCAACAGGAATACTGCTTCTGAATCAATCAAGCAAAAATTGGTGTTCGCTGGCAATGAAGAAGGAAAACTTCTTGCACTTCGACAAAGCTTTGTGGAGGTATGTCTTTCTTTTTCTTTTTTTTTTTTTTTGGTGAACTCTTGGAGAAAGTTTTATGGGGAGAATGCATTGTGAAAGATAATGGCATCTGGCTAGAAAATTTTTCTGTTGATATCATGACGTATAGATGCCATAACAATGTTCTCTTTTATATGTCAGAAAATTTTATTCTATTGACCATTTCTTTTACCTCCTTATATGTGGCAATAGAGTCTGAGTCCACCTGTCTTGATATTTGCTCAAAGCAAGGAAAGAGCAAAGGAACTCTTTGCGGAATTGAGATTTGATGACATCAGAGCTGATGTCATCCATTCTGATTTGTCACAAGCACAGGTAAGTTGGATCCTGGTACTGAAATTGTTTTGTTGGTAGACAGGATCAAGGAAGTTTCCATGCTTTCTGGTACAAGGTCTGAGATCTGGGGTCTATTTTATTTTGCTTGCAATAAGGAGTTCATTGCTGTGGTTACTAATGACGTACTTTGTTTGGATATAGAGGGAAGAAGCTGTCAACAATTTCAGATGTGGAAAAACGTGGGTTTTGATTGCCACTGATGTCATTGCCCGTGGTATGGATTTCAAAGGTGTCAATTCTGTTATTAACTATGACTTCCCAGATTCTGCTGCTGCATATATCCACAGGATTGGTATGTATCCCAAAGCTTATGACAGCTAACATTTTCTGCTATTATGAGAATTCATGTCAATATTCTTCAGTAGCTGGTGGTTTATTTTTTTTCTTTCTGATTCGTCCACTGGCATTTGTTACATGTACTAGCAAGTTGCTCTTAACTTAAAAAAGGCATCTATTCTTGTAGTTGTCCAGTTTTCAGGGTGTCTTTCTTATCGCACTGAATGTGAATTACCGTTAGTAATCGAGATGCTTTTGAAAATGACCGTATGCAGGTCGATCTGGCAGGGCTGGCCGAGTGGGAGAAGCTGTCACCTTGTACACAGAAGATGATGTTCCATTTCTGCGCAACGTAGCCAATGTGATGTCAGCTTCGGGTTGTGATGTTCCATCATGGATCATGTCTTTGCCTAAACAAAAGTGGAAAAAGCACCGGCCTCATAGAGAATCAATTGCAACCAAACCTAAAGACCAGGAAGAATGATAAGAAAATTGGAATGTCATTCTTGTCCAAGTGCTTAACAAATTTATGGACTCCCTTGTCTGGTTGGTTTGTAATTCAAAATAGATTAGTGTTACTATGTGGACATAAAAGCCCATTAAAACCATCCATATGCATTTTCTTATGACATAATTAGTTAGAAATATTATAAGATAAAGTATATAAAAAAATATTAAAAAATTATGATAGGTACAACAATCATAGTGAAAATTTTAGATTTTTAATTTATATCTATTAATAACATATTTAGCAAACTAATATTTTACGCACAATTAACACTTAAAGATAGAAAAAAATTTAATCAAATTACACATGATTATATAGTTTATATAAAATATTTAATGAATAGAAACAAATATTAAATATTGACATACTACTCTTAAAGATTTATACGTTTTATAAAAGTTAGCATTCTTGACATACTACTTTCGTAAGGTTCTCTTAATATGTTTTTAGAGATATTATATTGCGAGGCTATGATTTTATTTTTTTTTTGGTAAATGAGGCTATGAAAATTGTTTGAGATCAAATTCAAAAGGAAATGTAAATAATAAAATTAAATTTTATAGTATAAATAGAATTATCTTTGGAATTCCAAAATTTTGACCTTATATTACAATCAATTTCTTAATTAACTTTTTTAACTTGACTCATTTGTAATTGAATCTTACCTTCTAAATATTATTAGTGAAATATATGATCTATGTTATTGCAAAATTTACATAAGCAACTCATATTCCATATAAGAAACCCAAAATGCCACCTATCTAAGTACTCATGTCAACCTAGGACCATCTATGGCTCATGCAAAAATAATAGGCTAAAAGTAAAAATTTAAGCCTAAATTTGCGGTTAAATACAAGTTAGACCTTAGTGTTTTACATTGTTCAAATTAATTTCTATTGTTCTATAAACATTTAAGGTGAACAAATGTAACTGAGACACAACTCTAGCCCCATCATTGATGACTTGATATAATATTTGAATATTTTTGGTCCACAATGCCACAAAGTACACCACATGGCCCTATGGAACCCAACCATCTTTTTTAAAATATGTAAAATTAATTAATTAATTAATATTTCTTATTAATTTAATTGATCTTAAATAAAATTAATTAAACTAATATAATAATTTAGGGCCACTTATGTTTTTCTGTTGTGGTTTTAGTTTTAATTTTTTGTTTTTAAGTTAAAAAATAATAACCTGTTTAGTTGAGATTTCTAATATAAAAACTAAAAACAAAAACTTGTTTGGTTGAATAAAAAACTAAAACTAAAACAAGTAAATTGTCTCAAATTAGATTTCGAGTCACATTGATTTACTGTTCTTAATTCAATTTGTATAGAATTTGCTCATGCGAATTTGTAAAAAATTTATGTTTAGTCAAATCATAAATTCATATATGAAATGCATATAATTTGTACAATATAATGAGTTTGAAATTTATAAAATCATCATTTGATTCCAATTAAACAAAACAAAGTTTTCAAAAACACCTTTGACTAGCTTCTAATTGTAAAATAAAGATTTAATTCGTTGCAAATTTTAAAATTCAGAATGAAAATTCACCTCTTTTTCTTAGCACCACCACTAGCTCTACAAGAGACCTCATCAAAGGCGAAAGTTAGAAATTAGTACAAATAAGATATGTAGAAGATGCTTAAAAATTGGAATTCAAATGCTTGATTAATTTAGTTATCACGTGGAGAATCCTAACTTATTGTACAAGTGATCTAAAAGGTACTTTCTTAGTTCATCATACCAACTCAAAATCTATACATTACAACTAGTAGATCAAAATATAGGAGATTGAAATCTCAATCAACTTAGTCCTTTGCATTTAGATGGGTATGGAGGCAATTCCTTCTTGGTGACAATGTTGTTCAGTTCCACAAAAAGACCTGTATTAGGCTGTTGTGGAGACATTACCTAACACTAACAATATTTTTTTAGACTATAAACCAAAAATATTCAATCAAAGAAGCCCATAAAAAGTAAAGATAGATTTTTTTTTTTAAATTCTTAACACTATATAACTGAAATGCTTTGACAACCTTAATCAAATCTTGAAAGGATTAATGGGTTATCAAAGATTATACCACAAACTAGATCAACTAATAGGTTCCAGTAGGACATCAAACAATTCATATAACATCTCTTTTAAACTTTTCAAATCAAATAGTAAAACAAAATCTATTGTAAAATATCACAACCAAAGAATACCCTTTTTGCATGTTACTTAATATATTCAACTAGATTCATCAAAATTTAATATTGGCATTGTTAAACAAAAAAAAAAGAAGAAAATAAATGTTTGTGATAATTTATTGTTACAAAACTCCCCTTTATATAACTCGAGAAGGCAACAAGTTTACACAAGTAATCTCCTTTATAATCAATTTCCTGACAATAGTAAAAAACTTTATAATCTCCTTCCTTACAAAAACACCGGTCTTTGTTTTTACTGGTGAACTAAGAATTGGAAGGATTGACTACTATGTTTATTGAAGTAGTTAATTATCTAATGACAAAGGTTTTATCGAATAATCATTTGTCAAAAGAGGAAAACCACATGACTGTTCCTACAAAACTGCGGATGCTAGTGGTGTAACCCCAAAATAACATAGGAAAGTAGAGACAGACAGGGGAGCAAACACAAAACTTGGGTGCTTTGACCTAAATTTAGACTCATTCTTTATATAGTTTATGATCTTAATAACATATATCCCGTATACTGACATTTTTTGGGTTTCAAAGAAATAGAGAAGTACTTTAGCCCCATTTCTTCCAATCAGGTTGAAAGCCCCACTTCATCCAATCACTTACCATACAAAAACGAAAAAACCAAAAGTTCATAATTGTAGAAATGCAAAATAACATATAGAAACAATAAATGAAACAAAAAAGATAAATTAGGAAAAAACGTAGAAAAAATCAGAAGGTGATGCGAAATGAGAACTAGGAAAACAAAAAGCTAGGAAAACTAGAAAAATAACACAATCCTATGAAAACAAGTTTCAATATAATTAGAAAAATGTCATCTTTTGAAAACTCACTTGGTGAAAAGACCAAGTTTAATTTCACTTTTGTTGAGTCAAAATGACTTTACATATATATGATTTTGATGAATAACAATGAAGAAAGAAAAGCAGACGCAGAATGAAAAAGCAGATGTAGAATTTGAAAAACAGACGCAGAATGAAAAATAGACGCAGAAGTAGAAAAGCAGACGCAGAAATAGAAAAGTAGACGCAGAAGTTGAAAAACAGACACAGAAGTTGAAAGCAGACGCAGAATGAAAAATAGACGTAGAAGTAGAAAAGCAGATGCAGAAGTAGAAAAACAGACGCAAAAGTTGAAAAACAGACGCAGAAGTTGAAAAGCAGACACAGAATGAAAAATAGAAGCAGAAGTAGAAAAGCAGACGCAGAAGTAGAAAAGCAGATGCTGAAGTAAAAAATAGACGCAGGAAAGCAGACGCAGAAAAGCAGATGCAGAAAGAAAAGCAGACGTAGAATTCAAAAGCAGACGCAAGAGTCAGTTCGAGTTAGTTACATAACTCAATTGATTAACCGTTTCTTTCAAGATTCAAGAAACAAGATTCAAGAAGCAAGAATCAAGAAGCAGTTGCAGACGAAGGCT
>JANJEY010000008.1:69094393-69105687 GCA_024703695.1 Erythroxylum cataractarum
GAGCATGCGAAAGAGAAAAGGGCACTGCGTTTCAAAGGAGAGGGTTATTTTGAGAGGAAGACAGGAGGCGGTGTCTTTTTCCTACAAGTTTGGAGTAAACAGATTTCAGTGTCTCCGTCTTCCGGCGTCAGGTGACAAAATTGGAGGGATGTGAACCAAACTCCTCCATTAGACAGGATTTTGTTGTTCTGTTTACTGGCCTCGTGCGTGGGGGCAGTAACCAAACACTGCGTAAGAATGAGCCGGGGAACCATTTGAGAGTCCCATACAAGGCCAAAGCAGCACAATCTAGCAAGTGTATCCATCAACAATTTCTTGTAGGATCCATTAGAGGACTTCAAACTTTTATCCCAAATCCAGTGGATGCAATTAGGAGTAGTTTAAGTCATGGAGGTAACTAGGCATAAGCCAAGTTATTTCCTAGAAACCCTATAGAGTGAAATGGCTAGTGCCAGGTGCTATTTATCAAGATAGCTCCAAACTTGGTATTGACAGGGACAATAACTTTAAGCGAGCTAAAGTCACTAAGCTAATATAAAGGCCCTAACGAATGTCAATTGTCAAACCAAAAATTTGTTGCTTCTCGATTACCTATTTTGTGCTTTATGTGAGGTTCCATAGTGTGGAAGGTTTTACGAAAAGTATATGAGTGAGCTGGTTTGATCTTGATGGTCTATATGCTCTCTTCTCTCAAATGATACGTGTGAATCCACTTCATCCACAAATTCTCCTCCTCTGAACAAAATTTTCTTAAGCTTTTGGCCATAAGTACCCTAGCCATGGTTCTGATAAAGCTTAAGCCAAGCCCTTCATTTTATTTTGGTAGCCATTTGGTACTCCATTTGATATTCAAAATTCTTGCACAGTTGTAGTCTCTCTCCAGATGAAGTCTCTTATTAGCTTGTCAATTCTCTTCGTCACTCCTTGCCTCAACCCCTAAGCTGCTTTGAAGAGGTTTGAGGGCTTTGTTATGTCAAAATAAGTTTTAAAAAATACCTAGGCTATCCTATTCACAAGTATACGAGGAAATTGTAGTCGATTACCTAGAGTCGCCTCTTAAGGAGATGAAGTTTATTGACTCAAATTAATCTTGAATAAAAATAAAAACAGATGTAATCCTAAACATTTTTTTAATTTGTTGATTAAAGGCTTTAAAGAAAATTACGCAATTAGACTAAAAAGTAAACTAATTTAAGTAGAAGCAAAAACGATCTGATTAATGATGTGGGAAACTCTTGAGAATTAATTTCACTAATTTGGTCTCCTATGCATAACTAAGGGGAAATGATTGGATAATTGTCTTACTAAAATTAACAGTTGGATTTTAAAATGAATTTAAATAACAAACTAATCTAACTTTTTTATTCGACAAGTTTATCGTCCAAATCAATCATGTAAACCTAATTAATAATTACCCACTTAAGTTGATATATTTCTAATTCTTGACCCAAGTGTCTATAGTTTCTTGTTCTAATCTTAAGCTTCTTCTCTCGATCCTTCATTTAATACCTAAATGATGCAAAGTTTGGCCACACTATTATATCCAATAAGCTTAGAAACTATAGTAAATAGTAAGACAATAAAATAGTCTAAATTAGCTACATTAGTTCTCAAGATTAAATAATTAGACCATCATGGAATAAACAAAGTTCATCATCCTTATATACTTCAATCATATAGTTTACACTAACAGAGAGGTATCAAAACAATAAACAAAGTAAATAACTAAAATGAACTATCAAAGCAACATAGGAAATAGTCAAGTGAAACAAGTTTAATAATGTAGTAGAAGATAGAATAAGAATGAGAAAGAAAACAGATTGTCAGATGGAAGCTCCTGCTAAGTTCAACCTCTCTAACATTGCTCTTGCCTTCTCCCTCTGCTTGATTCTCACCCAAAAGATCAGCTTCAACTCTCACTGTCTGCCTTTACTTCAAGCTCCACCTCTCTGTTTTTTTTCTCTCTTGCCAAATCCAACTATGTTCTCTTTTCTTTATTCTTTTCTCCGCCACCACCTCTCTTTCAGTTTTTGTTTTTCCAACCCTGTGTGTGTCTGCTCCAACCTCTCTTACTCCTATTTGTAGTGTGAGTCTAGGTTTAGGTTTTTATGTCACCAAAATCCCGCATTATATGACATGTAATATTCACCATTTAATGAAATTTTTGTCACACCCGTGATTGTAGGAGTCACGGGTCCCACTCGTGATTTGCACAATCATGGGTTTGACTCTATTAACAAGAATGGATTAATTAATTAATGTTATATGCATAATTCATGTACACATTCATTCTTTCATGCATAATTTTTCTTGTTTTCATACAACATTCACAAGACTCTCCATTCAACATTCATTCCATTTTCACTCAATTCATTTCAAATTTGTAGTAAAATATAAGAATTTGTAACCAAAATCAAGATATGAAGGCAAACAAAATCAATAGAAATTAGACACAATAATTCCCCCACACTTAAACTATGCTTATCCCAAAAAAATAAAGAATATTAGATTATACAAGAACAATTAATGAAATCAACGATTTCCTAAATAATAGTCAAAGATATCAAAAATTATTTCAATAACCACAGCATAAGAACTTGAAACTTATAATACTCGATGAACAAACTATTCTTTGCATGCTTAGCCAAAATTAAAAAGTACTTTAACTCAAAGACCATTAATAAGTGTGATAGACACTCACTCCACTCTTCATCCTCTCATACATTCAAAGGTAGGATATATTCACTCATCATTCATGTCATGTAAGACATCTACCATAGGCTTGCTTACTAATTCAATCTCCACTACTCATATCAAATACAAGCATCAATATAAAGGTCTTTATTTCGTTTGTAATGAGGTCGGGCTACGGGTAGGAAAAATAAAAATCATAATTTAAAACCACCCAATAAATTGAGCATTTAAAATAATACAAAGCAATGAAGCATGAAACACTCAATTCTTTCATCTCATTTAACAAGGTTAGCACTCCCCTTTTTATGTCTCTCCTCTTTCTTTCATTTTTTGGTTGTCTTCTCTTCCCTTTGTTTCTTTTCTATTTCTCTTTTTATTTTTATTTTTTTTTTCTTTTTTAGTTAATTAATTATTTATTTAAAACAAGGAAATCAAGAGAAGAAAAATATAGAGGAGAGATAATTGCTACAACCATAACCATTCTTAACATAATAGCCAATTATATACTATGATCCCTATTATTTAAGTAATTACTTCCTAAACCCAAGAATACAATTTCAAATGCTCAACTTGCCTTATAGTAGGTACAACAAAGAGGATAAATAATTAAGGTAAATGCTCATATTTTGGATTTAAAGAAAGAAAAGGTTTCGTGTTAAGCTCAAAGGGGCTCATTAAGGGTAACATTACGATGACTTTGTAAGCAAAAGTGGTAAATCCTAATTGTTTTCATCATTTCAACGTTTGCATAAGATTATATGATCTCAACTAGTATTTGCAAGCAAGTTCTAAAGTTCTTTAATCATGAAAGAACACTCTCAGTAAAGGCTACCTGAATTTGGTGTTAAATATTTCAAAGGGCTCAAATTATTAACTAAGAAAAGTGACATTCATTCAGCATAATAGACTAATGTCCCATTGAAATCCAAGTTAATTAGTCTAAGCTTGCAATTATACTCATTCACTCATATTATGCATTTTTAATTCCAATCTAATTTATTTCATGACCTTGTATCTCTAACTATTAAATGAAAAAAAAAAACAAATACACAACACAAAATCAAAAACTTTTTTAATTAAATACTACTCCACCCCATTTAAATATCACACTATTCCTAATGTGATAAGAAAATAAAAAAAGGATCTAAGACATAAAATAATGAAAACAATGACAAACATTAAAACCGAAAGAAATTAAACTAACAAGTAATAAAAATAATAACAAGGAGAAGGATAGAAATACGATACGAAGGTAGTGGTGGTGGTTGCATTGATGTGGTGTGGAACATAGCATACTGGGTTGAAGAGTGGAGAGCAACTGCGAGAAGAATAGATTGAAGAGATTGAAAATTTGATCTACACACATGAAGCAAACAAACTTAGTTGAGAATCAACAAAATGGAATAACAAACAAATAATTGAAAAATGAAACATAAATTGTATGGAATGTTTCCCATTCAGCGCTTTTTTAATGTCTTGTAACTGGATGCGTCAATAGTCATGCTTAAGGTGGATTGCTCAAAGTAAGTGATTCCACTATCTTCTTCTCTTTATTGGGATCTATCTTTAAAAATTTGTCAAACTCTCCCTCAGTTTCATCATCTAACAATTGGCAACACTCATCAATCTCTTTGAC
The DNA here is from genome assembly GCA_024703695.1 of Erythroxylum cataractarum. Taxonomy (NCBI): domain Eukaryota; kingdom Viridiplantae; phylum Streptophyta; class Magnoliopsida; order Malpighiales; family Erythroxylaceae; genus Erythroxylum; species Erythroxylum cataractarum. The sequence continues at coordinate 69,098,724 of JANJEY010000008.1, forward strand.
CAAGTTGAATTTCCTTTTTCTTTTCCTACAAGGCAAAATTGACTATTGTGGTTTCCAGAGCATATTCCGCAATAGAATTTTCCTACAAGTTGAATTCCTTCTTCTTCGACTTGTGTGCTATGCGGTTCCTTTACCGAGACACATGATCATCTATTTTTTTTAGTGCAAGTTCTCTTCCCTAGTTTGGAGTCCCCTCTCAACAAAAACCCACACTACCTGGCCTTTGATTTCTTGGTTTCTCCTTTTCCAGTGGGCTTCCACCCAGCTTCATCGATGGAAGGATTTTCGACATATGCTATCACGGTTAGTTCTCTCTGCCACTGTTTACTTTCTTTGGTATGATAGGAATAACCACATCTTCAGTAGACGACACCGATCACCCCAAGACATTATCAAGGACATTATCGAGGTTATCCATTCTCGGTTTATAGACCTCGAGTCTCATTTTTAGATACCTAATCTTCAATGACATATCTAGAAACTTCCCACTTAGTTTTGCTTTTTTGTATTTGAGGGCCTGTGGCTTATTTGTTTTTCTTTGTATATAGTTTTTGAGTCCCTCCTTTGGTCTCTTTTGTATTGAACCTTCCTTTTTTATTAATATATTTTTATTCTCTTCAAAAAAAGTTTAGGATTTAGGATTTAAGGTTTAGAATTTTAGGGTTTTAGGGATTAGGGTTTAGGGTTTAGGATTTTAGGCTTTAGGGTTTTAGGGTTTAGGGTTTAAGGTTTAGGGAGGGAGGTTTTGGTGAAATTTTTTTCTCTCAACACAATTCGTTCCTTATGGTCCAAAAAAGGAAATTAGCTACTCTAACCATTGCGAATTGCCACTAGACTGCAGTTTCTAGCCGGTCCACTACCATGTTCACCACCACCGCTGTTGTCGTCACTACAATAACTGACGACATTGACACTCCGATCGTGACATAGAGCATACCACCAGAATCAGATTTTCCTGATCTACACAACCCCATAACGAGTTTTGACAAACTCCCTACCATCGGGTCGTAATCGGTGACCGAATTTTGGCCATCGTCACACACAATACTCCAGAACCTACCTGGTTCTGCCTGATTCTGGCGAGGCTACATGTCACCGTTCAGATCCATGGAGTTTGCTGCTTCTCCCGAAAGCTATGGCTTGAAGGTTCCTACAAAAAAAAGAAGGCACATCGGGGGTTGTTTCCCGATAAGCCCCTCCGTCGCTCAAATCAGGCTTTTTGGTGTGGGTAGGATCGCTATGAACGGAGAAGATTAGGGTTAATGATCACGTACCTCTGTTATGGCATAATTATACCTTATATATGGAGCAGATGCTAGGTTTAGGTTTTTACGTATGCATAGGAGACTTCCACTTGCGAATGGGCCATGGATGCGTGGACTGGGTCTGGGTCTGGCATAGCTGACCCGACCATAAGCCCCCCTACTCCTCAAGTCTGAGCGAAGAGAAGGGTCGAAGGAGTATGTAAGGATCTTGTAGCTCGTCCGTAAGATAGCTCGTAATAGGCTCGATTGGTCGGGTATTAATGGATAGTACACGACTGTTAGTGCTAGGATCGATCGGTTGAGTGTCCCGATCGATCATCATCAGCACTTATTGCGGGACAGCTCATATCAAGAGAGCTCGGGCGAACATCTATGCTGAGTGCGCAAAGGTACCTTATTTAATCATTATCGACAGCGTGTGCCCTCTGACAGCTTTTCAGAATCTGAAACGTATCGTCTTTGTAACCGTTGTGCAGCTGTCATGTACGTCCTTTCAACTGTTGCGCCGCTCTGGATTTTGAATAACCCTAATTCACCTCGGCTCAGATTCTTCCACGTGTCTGAGCTTGGTTCGGATTTTCTCCATGTGTCGCGCTTTGATTGGATCGCTCATTCGACTGATCTTCTATAAGTGCTCAGGATCGACAGACTCTGGGTTTTCTTCATGTTTGTTTCGTTCTCTTGCTTTCACTCTGCTTTCACTTGCTCTTTTTTGCTTTTAGTTCCCGGAAATTTCTTTCAACCGTCGTCCGATTTTCCAATCTCAAATCACTAGATAGGTACGTCCTTTTCCCTCGTCTCCTCCTCTAAAGTTTTTTTCAAAAGTTTCTTCTTAGTAAGCATGTCGACGGCCAGTTCTAGAAGTATGGTAGGAGGTATTGAAGAAGTCTCGACGAAAGAGCAGAAGGATGGGTTGGTTGTCGAGGAGCCGCCGAGAGATGAATTGACGATGATCGCGGCGGAGCTGAAGTAGTCGATCATCAAGAATAATATTCCTATGTCCTGGGGGCCTAGGTTGGCCTTGGGGAATGAGCGAATCCACAGCAACTTGAGTAGATATTTCGCTGTTTCTGATAGTTTTTCTCGGTTGGTGGCATGAGGCTCCCATATGCCCCGATTATTCACGAGATGTGCGTCGATTTTCAGTTAATGTCGAGCCAGATTCCTTCGAATGGCTGGAGGTTCCTTAACGGTTTGGCTTTGCTGTGCCACTAGTTCGGCTGCCCTCCTTCGATTGGCATCCTCCACCATTTTTTGAGAATCAATTAGAGCTTGAGTTCTGGGGCCGGAATTCCTCACCTATAGTATAGGGATGCCCGATTTTGCCTGGATGGAACGCCTTCAAAAATCACTTCTTGGCAGACGAAGTACTTTTTTGTGAAGCCCCCAGTATCCTCCTTCGAATCCCAGCCGTGGAGGTATCATTTGGCCTAGCGGTGGAACGACACGTCGAGCGTGTCTCTTAGTAGAGAGGAGTGGGAGATGGTTGGTCGCATAAAGGGGCTCGGTCAATACAACTTTGCTCCGCTCATCCAGGGATATCTCGGGAGGGCCTCAACTGATTCCCTTCTAATCGACCCCCCGCCCCAAATTAGCGGGATAGGAGAGGAAATCGCCCCGTCTGGTTGACCCCTCGTGGTTGAACTACTTGCTGTATTTTTTAGTATTGGTTTCTCTTTCTGACTTGTTTTATTGTTGTGCAGCCATGGTGAGGGTAGGAGATTTTGCCGGGTCCGTCCCTCACCCTAAATCCAAAAAGCAGGCCAAAGGGAAGGAGAAGAAGAAGGAGGTAGAGACCAGTGAAAGCGCCACTCCGCCAGTGGAGCCGGGCCATTCTACAATGTTGCTGGCTCCTCCGCCCACTGAAGATTGTCCTGTTGTGTCGGCGTCATTGTCGATCGTGCCAGCGAGTGCGGGCCGAGCGGGTTCGGAAGAGGAGGTGGAGCCACCTCTTAAGAGGAAGAGGATTGCCTAGCTTGCTGATCTACCGTCCGGTCCGTCGAGTTAAGGCAGGAAAGAGAAGGAGAGAAAAAGCAAGGGGAAAGGGCGAGCAACTAACGCCGGGCAATGGGAGCCTGCAATCAGATTTGCCAAAACTGCATCGACGGGGACCTCGAGGTGTCCCGTCATATTGCTGAGAGGATTACTCCCCCCGTGGATGAGAAGCTCATGGACAACCTAAGTAATCAGGAGTTAGGGCCCCAACTCATTCCTAGCTGTGTAAGGGCTGTGGTGATGTCCACCGCGATGCATCAGCGTATGGAGACTCTGGACCGGGAAGTCCTTGACCTCCTTGAGCAGGTGAAGGCTTTGAGGGATGAGCTTTCAAAGGTCAAGGAGGAGAGAGACCTCTTCCAGGCTCAAAACTCTTCCTTAGAGAAGGAGAAGAAATCCCGAGAGGAAGCGATGGGCGTTCTGAAGGCTCAACTTGCCACAGGGGAGGAGGAGAGGAGCCAACTAGTTGTGGTGAAGGATGAGCTGAAGAAGACGGTGGAGACAGAGAAGAAGCGTAGCAAGAAGTTCTGCCAGGATTGTCAAGCGGCGGTGAAAAGTAAGCACAGGACCGAGGATATATTGAGGGAGTTACGAGGCTCCATCAAAAAATAAAGGAATGAGGAAATCAAGCGGTGGAAGAAGCGGTTCCTCCGTGAGAAATGCTTAGAATATGCTTGCAACTTAACCCTTTCGGTCTTGAGGAGGTGTCATAAGGTTCACGTTCCTGAGGGGTCGGAGTGTCCTTCATTTGAGGAATATGTCGAGCCGATGCTTCCCGCTGGTCTCGGCCTTTCTTTGGAAGGAATGAAGGAGATGGTCGAGGGAGAACAGATGCTGATTCCGGATGAGGAGCTAGACTTGAGCTCGGAAGGGGACGAGGATGTCTCTCCGTTGCCTTTTCCCAATATGGCTGCCGGCCTTTGCTCTCCCAGCTCGGATGCGGGCCCTTACTCTCCTACCAACCTGGTCGCTAGCCCTTCCTCTCCTGCCGGAGGATCAAAATAATCTTCCTCCTTAAGCTCATCTGGTCGGGCTTGTGGCCAAAACTTTTGTTCAAAGAAATAGAAACTCTTATTTTTCACGTTAAAGACTAGGCGAATCTTTTTAATGGTAGGAGATGGATGAGCGTACTCAGTGTGCGTTGGTCGGGCGAACTTGGCCGAGCTATCCAGATTTCATCTTGGCGTCCTGGATGAGTGATGGTCTTGGTCGAGCCGAGGTTCCAAGGATCTTATCTTGGAAACTTGGCCGAGTTATGTCGATCAATGTCAAGGCCGAGCTGCGGTCCCAAGGATCTTGTCTTGACGACCCGACCGAGCGATGTCGAGGTCGATTGATGGTTCCAAGGATCTTGTCTTGGCAACCTGGTCGATCTATAGTCGAGGCCGAGCTATGGTCCCAAGGATCTTGTCTTGGCGACCCGGTCGAGCGATGGCGAAGTCGATCGATGGTTCCAAGGATCTTGTCTTAGCAACCTGGTCGATCTATAGTCGAGGCCGAGCTGTGGTCTCAAAGATCTTGTCTTGGCGACCTGGCCGAGCGATGGCGAAGTCGATCGATGGTTCCAAGGATCTTGTTTTGGCAACCTGGTCGATCTGTAGTCGATGGGATTTTCTACTCTACCAAATTTAATGAAATTCCTTCTTGCTGAGAAATCTAAAAACCCCTTTATTGATGATAATGAAGTTGTGGGCCGTTAAAAAACCTGGCTGGCAGGGTCAGGAAAAAGGTACCCACGGGTTGCGTATAAGAAACAGTAATAAACAAAGATTAAATAAAAATAAGACTTATCTACTGGTAGAACGCCTTCAAGTTTCGAGAGTTCCAGGGCCTCGATAGGATCTTCCCGTTCGCATCGTGTAGGATGTAAGAGCCATGTCCGGCTTGCTTGATCACCTGATAGGGTCCTTCCCACAACTGTCCTAGCTTTCCAGGGTGTTTCCCAGCCGCTTCGACTTTTCGCAGAATGTACCTACCGACCTTTACGTCTCTCGGCTTTACTCTTCTGTTGTATAACTTCATTGCTTTCTGCCTGACGGCTTCCGAACGAGCAGCTGCCCTATCCCTGTCTTCGCTTAGAAGCACGAGTTCTGCTCTGTGGGCTTCATTATTCCTTTCTTCTTCATAGCTTGACACCCTTTGGTTGTGCAACACTACTTCTACTGGGACTAGGGCTTCTGCCCCCAAGGTCATCCTGAACGAAATTTCTCCTGTGGCTCCGTTTGGTGTGGTTCTGTACGCCCACAACACTTAATCTAGTTCTTCCACCCAAGTTTTTCATCCGTCTAGGCGCTTCTTGAGAGCACTCATTATCTTTTTGTTGGTGTTCTCCGCGAGACCGTTGCTTTGGGGGTGAGCTACTGAGGTCAACTGCAGCCTTATCTTTAGTCGGTCGCAGAAGTTTCTGAACTTTTCGTTATCGAACTGTCGACTATTGTCTGTAACCAGCACTATGGGCATCTCGAACCGACTTAATATATTTTTCTTTACGAAGCTCTCCACCTTTTGCTCGGTAATTGTAGCGACTGCTTCCGCTTCTACCCATTTGGTGAAGTATTCCACTGCTACTACCAGGAACTTCTTCTGTCCAGGACCGAGAGGGAAAGGCCCCAGTATATCCATTCCCCATTGAGAAAAAGGGATAGGATGACTCACGATTTGCATCCTCTCGGTTGGCTGATGAGATAGGCTACTGTTTTTTTGGCAAGCCTCACATCGGTCGACCTTCTCCTGGTAGTCTTTCCTCATTGTCGGCCAGTAGTATCCCTATCTAATCAGCCTATGAGCCAACATTCGGCTTCCTACGTGGTTTCCACACATTCCTTCGTGGACTTCGGCCAATTCTTGCTCTGCCTCTTCTTCGCTCAAGCATCGCAGCAGTGGCCAATCATAAGATCGCTTGTATAGGGTGCCCTTAACGATCGCATACTCGGCTGCCTTTATTCTCAGTTTCTTGGCCTCCAAGGTTTCTTCTGGTTGTGCTCCCTCTTAGAGATACTGTCTGATAGGTTCCATCCAACTCTGTCGACCGGTATTTACGTCAAGAATTTTCTTGGCTTTCTGAATGCTAAGCTGGTCTAGTTGCTCGACCAGGACGTTATTCATGGCATCTGGATCGGAAGCCATTTTGGAGACATTCGCCTTAGCATTTTAAGCTCGTTTTATTCTACTAATCGAATACTGCTCGAGATTACTTAACTCCTACTTTACCAGCTCCAGGTACTCGATCATGCTGTTCCCCTTTGCTTCATACTCTCTAGTAACTTGATCGAACACTACTTGGCTATCGCTATATACCTTGAGATGTTTTACCTCCATTTCCTTAGCCAGTTGGAGGCCGGCTATCAGAGCCTCGTATTCTGCCTCATTATTGGAGGCCTTGAATTCTAGCCGAAGGCCGTATTCCAGCTTTTCTTCCATGTGCGGGCTGATCAATACCACTCCTGCTCCGCATCCCTCAGCGTTGGACGACCCGTCAACGAATAAGCTCCAGGCAGGGAATTGCTCACCCTGTGAGCTAGGTTGTCTCATTTTTGCAATGAAGTCTGCCAACACCTTTGCCTTAATTGTCGTCCGAGGCTTATATTGTATGTCGAACTCCCCCAGCTCTACTGCCCATTTTATTAATCGACCCGAGGTTTCGGGCTTTTGAAGGCACTGCCTGAGGGGTTGGTCGGTCCATACCTCGATGGTATGACTTTGGA
>JANJEY010000009.1:36111-46713 GCA_024703695.1 Erythroxylum cataractarum
TCTACACTAATCAGGACTCATTTTTCACCCAAACTTTGACTCATTAATCTAGATCATTTATTGGGCCACTTTATTATCTTTATCCGGATCAAATGGTGTAACTTAACCTGTAATTTATTTAAAAACCAAAATTGTAATTAATGTTATCCAACTTTATGAGACATTGACAAAATTACCCATAAAGATAAAAAATGTCTAACAAAATATAGAAAGGAGAAAATTTCTTCTTGTCCTACCATTGCACCATTCATATATATACATGTCAGTATAAAGGTTTTCTCAAATCCTACCAGCCAATCATTGGTTGTCTTACATAACCAACTTTTTGATGTTTCTTTATTTATTTATTTTTACATTCAAATATCCCACTTCTGTTGACTCTTTACCCCACGACATAATCTTTAGTCCAGACTGGATTCTTGGGCTACCTCCTGGCCCTTAGGCCTCCATCCTTTACCATGCTCGCAACAGCAAGTTGGCACAAATAATCGCCAACGATTATTGGATAATGGGAAACAAATAAATAACAGTGATAACCACTACTGCAAGCTTTAAGCCATAATCTAAACTCGAGTTGATCTTCGTGATTTATCAGTGGGCAATATTTGCGGAATTACTAATGAAGTGAGTGTGTTGCTGTAGTTTATATAGCATTAAATATCAACATGATAGCAAGAAAAGAAGAGAAAAAAAAAACAGAAATGGATGGTTAAGTCGGTGATCTCCGATGCCATCGAAACTTGCTCTTTTAGAAGTGCTGTAAAATTGTTCACACCCCATTGTTTCACAGCAGGAATTTACACATGAATATACCAATATTTCTTTGGTCTCTTTTTTATTAATTCCACAAAATTCCTCCAAGTTTGCCCTAAAAAATCGAACCCTACAATGTATGCGTCAAATTAAAAAATTGTAGTTTCCTTATAACATTCACCCAATTTTTCAAAATTAACACATCCTAGCTAACCCTAATTGACCAAAATAAAATAAGCTAAAAACTCATATTATTATCAATATTGACTAATTAAACCATATCATGAATAATTCTGTAACTAAAATTTTACTAGGACTAATTATGATTTAAATGAATAAAATTTATTACGATAAAAATAAAATTGAATCTAATACAGTGAAATACGTCCATCGTATTTAATATTATTCTCAAACAAATGCACCATCACCGCCAAGTCTACTTCGGGATGTAAACTGTAATTTCAATATTCGTAGAGAACATTTACAATTTATTATACAATCATAATCTACAAAACAGGAAAATCTTGATAAGTTTGCCACGATAAATATATTCTCTCTCCCTGGCGGTGGCGACAGTAAATCATCAAATTATTAATAGAACAGAGTCTCTCCCCATCTCGATAGAGAAAGAAATGGATCGAAGACAATTCATAGTCCGCGACGTATATACGCAACTTAAGAACACCAGATGGAGTTGCTCTATGCCAGCATCCAAAACCAAAAATAAAAAATGTGAACGCGTAATCACCAAAGCATTTCTTCCAGTTAAGCCTACGTATCCATACTGTTATCCTCGGACCTTGGCAATTCTCAATGAACATATCAATATTCAATACTAAAAAATAGGCGGTATGACCTCAAATTTTCAATCTTTTAAGCTGATCAACAAGCAATAGAGCTGTTATCCTCATTGCTTTCAGTTCGTACTAATGAATCTCACAAAGTTAGGATGTCAAATTTTCGAGATCAGAAAAGTGCATCCTACAAAGAAGCGTTCATGGAACCACTTTCAGGTTTTCCAGCTATATTTCCTGGAATCATCCCTACATTCATGGCTACACATCAGTTGCCACATAACCATTCACTCTCTTCCATTAAGCCACTGAATGAAGGATAGGAAATAACTAAAGTGGGCCCTTAAAAGAACAAACACATTTTACTGAAGATTCAGGTAGCAACATAACGTTAAGGTAGAAATTTCTGGAGACTATATAAAAAGTCACCACGAAGGACTGCCATTACTCCATTTTCATCGTCAACCAAAAACCAAAAACCAGTGATAAAGATTACTGAGTTTAAAAAGTCTTCAGCAAACAAGTAAAAGTTGAGCCAAGTAATCATGCTCCTAACTTGCTATGGATCATGTTGTTGATTTAAGTGAAACATATCGAAGTAAATGTATCTCCTTTTATGTTTGATCTCAATATAGCAATGCATTATAATCATAAGTAAAAGAGCCTGCTGTTGACAAATTTAAATATGTAAAACAAAAGGTTTCATTAAACTGTTCATATTCTACATATCACACAACAGGGTAACGTGTATCATACCAATGATTAGCCACCAATATGTATCATAGGTCTATTTCCCGTTTTTGCTATCTCAAACATTCCACCATGTGAAGCTTTCTTCCTTTTGACCTGAAGTTATAAAGAGATTATTAAGCCATGTAGCAAATATGCAAAAGTTGCATGGCTCAAAAATATGGGAGCCAAAGGCAGTGAGTGATCTTCCACCAACGAAAACATGAACATAGATTAACAGAATCGCCAAATGACACCACACCCACAGCCCTGACACAGAAATTATACATGTGTTGCATTCCTCTAGGCAAATTGTTTACAATGACTGTCTAAACACATCTGATTGCTTGAGAAACATGCAAGTAGCCTTCTAATCAAAATGAAAGACAAAAATCTGAGGGATGATATTTTTTTCTTTGACAGGATAACCTAAACATGCCCCAGATGAAGAGTATGGAACAAAGAAAAATATCCATTATGCAAATATCATTATAAAGACAGTCACAAAGAAGTCTTTAAAAACAAAGGGGTTTGAGAACAATCAAGAACGGAAAAAATGAGTTTGAGCAAATATAAAATAGCATACTGCAGCCCCAATTATTTCTCTAAGCTCATTGTCATCAGCGCCATGACGAAGTGGATCTCTTAAGCTAACCTGCAAAAGGAAAACATAAGTAAAAATCACAAACCAAAAAAAAGGAAAAAAGATATAAACCGGAAAAAGTTAAAGCACTCCCCTGCTTCGAGACATAATATTGTGTAGATATCCTGTTTTACCACAAGGCATAATGGTTTGTTGAAATTTACAGAATTATGACTTCAAACTATAAAAACCTGGTGAAAAATGATATACCAACACAAAAGAATGAAAAGTTTGGAAAATCTTAGACAACAGGCCATAAAGAATTTTTGTTTCCTCAAACAAGATCCTAGTATTCTTCAACAATAAAACATATACATCAATATGACTGTACAATCACTCAAAGATGCAAAACGGAAAAGCATGGAACTATCAGTTATAAATCAACAACCTTCCTACCTATATGGAATTATTATATTTCATCATGAGCAAAGAATAAGAGGATTTACTCTTCAATTACCAATTCTATAAAAGACTTGAAATGTTAAATAGCAAATAGTCAGGATAAAAATAATGCAAGTTCATAAGAGACGGAAACACAGACGAAGGCAACTGAAGCAATAATAATTGACATTCGGTAGTAAGTTTAGCATCTAACATTGATTTTCACCCTATTTATACAACTAGTCACAATATAATAGATATGCAGATGTTTTACCTCTGAAGGACCAAAGAGGCAGACTTTAAAGTTTCCATCAGCTAAAAGTCGCAATCTATTGCAACCTGCACAAAAATGCTGAGTCATTGACGTGATAAAAGAAACAGTCCCAACATGCCCATCTATCATGAAGTTCTTCGCTGTATCAGTTGGATGATCCTGCATCCTCTTAAGCTCTTTAAATTGTTTTGTCTGGTTAAATCGATAAAAAAAGTTAGGAGAAAGCATTTAGGAATTTCTATAAAAGATCAACACACAGACTTCTAACTTACCACTCTATCCCACATTTCTGAGAAAGGAACAAGCTTCCTAAAATTCCAGACATTTCCATCGAAAGGCATGAACTCAATAAACCGTACATTGATTGGTCTATCACGAGTCAACTCTACGAAATCACAGAGCTCATCATCATTAAACCCACGGATTACAACACAGTTGACCTAATAGCAGCCAGCATATGCACAAATTGAGAAGACTGAGTTTAGTATCAATAAAAGCCTTTTCAAAAAAATGAACAAATAAGAAAACATAAAAGAATCACCATTCAACAAGGAATTTTAAAGAACGTACCTTCACAGGATTGAAACCACAGCTTATGGCAGCATTGATTGACTCCATAACCCTTTCATGTCCTTTCCTCCTGGTCATGAGTTCAAACTTGGCTGGAACCAATGTATCCAAGCTGATATTTACAGCCGTAAGCCCACATTCTTTGAGTTTTGGAAGTTTTCTAAACAGGGTAATACCATTGGTAGTCATGGCCAAAGTCTTGAGTCCCTTCAAATTAGACAGCTGTAAACATATCTCTTCTATATCTTTCCTAATTGTTGGCTCCCCACCTGTCAAACGAATTTTATCCACCCCAGAAGTAACAAAAATATTGGCTAAACGAATTATCTCATTCTGTGACAATAATTGAGGGCTAGAAGTAAGCTCTACACCCTCAGCTGGCATACAGTACTGACAACGTAAATTGCAACGTTCTGTCAAAGAAATTCTCAAGTAAGAGTGCATCCGCCCAAATAAATCAACCAACGTATCAGGAACAAGATCAGTATTCTGTGGATCTTCTGGCCCATGAGAAGTTGTAAATGTCCTCAACATAAATCCATTGAAAGGATAATTTAATAAAGCTTTAAATATGCTAGTTCTGGATGCAAAACTTTTTCCAAGTTCAAGATCAACCTGCAAGCATGTAAATTAACATTTTTAGCTTCCAAGTAAATTGAGCTAGAATTTATTTGCCAGCACCATCGCCAACACCAAGAAGACAAAAGCAAAGCTCAACTTCCTCAACTAAGAATGAAATACAAAATTGTTGTGGATGGCTTCGTTGGGAAATCTTATACGAGAAAAGGAAAGCTGAAGAGTTGATATTCTCTTTTATTTTCGGTTTATTGTTTCCTATTCTGTAGGTAGTTTAGAGATATAGGACTTCTATAATTATTTTCGTATTCTTATCCCGTAGGAAGTTTAGTAGTATAGGACTTTTATTATTACAATAAGACTGATCCTTATTTAAAGGAACAACATAGTTAGGAATTTGACAGATACAAGACTCCTTTATCGGTAATATGACTGATCCTTATTTAAGAGGACATAAGTTAAATAAAAGAGTAGTTCAGAGTTTAACCAAAAACAAGAGATTGGAGTTCTCTCTCATCGAACTCTAAGGTGTCAGTCTCCCTTGAATGAGTCTGAAATTCTATTCAAAATAGGTTGACAAAAGAATCGCAACAAAGGGAAGAGAGTTGAATTTGATTTCTCGCTCAATCGCTCGATAACTCAATCATGTTCTAAGAAACATAACAAAAACTTCATGTATCGGCAAAATTCGACATAGTGTAACCAGCAGATCTACTATATCATAAATATTTAATCAGCTTCATTATTTCCATGTACTTATATTTATGCATTTGAATCATTTGTCACACAAGAGCAAATGTACATAATATTGGACGCTGGCTATGTCATCAGCTTACTGTCAAATGCCAAATCGAATCCAATCAGCAAGCACTCATCAAAAACTATAGAAAAATGAAGAAAGGACATTGTATAGACATGCCAATTATAAAATGGAGAAGAGAAAGACTGATTACAAGATTGAAAGAGGTCAACATCTTAATCGATTTTAAAGAACTGCAGACGTTAGACTGTTTAGCCTGTAATGCAATACTTTATCCTTTAGTGAAAGAGAGAATGAAAGGGTTCTCCATTACCACCACATAATTATAATATAAAGATGAAACAAAAATAGTAGATCCACTATAAAAGTGAAAATCAAATTGAGGAAGAACTTACAGCATGACAAAAAAGTGTTGTAGAAAGTACAGAAACACTTTTAAAGAACATCATTGCTTACTGCAGTCCACCTAGGGAATTTTTACCTAAAAAGAAACAATTTAAGAAATTAAAGGAAATAGTGAACAGACATAACCATATTTATGCTTGGAGCTCGATCTCAATCAACAAATCACAGATAATAATCTTCATTAGGAGGGAGAAAAGAAGCATACACATTCGTCATGTGGAAAGAGTTTGACAAAAGGCGCTAAAATAATACAGAAAATAAACTAAATATAAGTAGAATGAAAGATGAACATAATGAAAATAGATCTGCACAACACAAGGCCAAGTGAAAAATCTTTGATTTGATAGGATGAGCAAGTTTTCGATTGGATTGCAGGGGACCACTTGAGTTGTGCTAGAAGTTTAAGATAATAAGCCTTAGCCACTGAAAGTTGATCCTTTAGTTTCTTCAACATAGAATCCTTCTTATCTTCTCCATCATAGTCATGCCAAAGGCAATTGCCTCCAAACTTCAGTTCATATAACTTTTCACTTCCTTCAAGCACCTTCTCCACCGCTGCCTTTCATGTCTCTCCTCCCATACTCTCTTTTACTATCACTTCTAGAAAGCGATGTGAAAATGAAGATAAAGATAACCCATCTAGCGTGATACTTTTCCTTATTTTACCTCCAATAAACCATTTGGTGTGACACTTCAACTCACAGACCCATCCTGTTCTTCCTTTCCACCAAACAAAATCATAGGTTTTCCTAATTTACAGGGAGACGCAATCCAAATAAAGACCCATAATGGTATATGACTCAAATATGATGCATCCCACGTTAATTAATTTTATCCTACTTCAATATGATGCATCCAACATTAATTAATTTTATCCTACGTCACCCAACCTGAACTGATTCATTTTGATCCAATCTTACCCAATTACGCTCTCTCTTCTTAAGACTGAAAGATAGAATGCAATTGTCACATTTTTCATTCAAAAAGTTGCTACACATATCGACCCAAACTACAAAATAAAACAAAATCATAACAAGCCAAACTAAAAAATAAAACAAATTCCTTGATCATTTCAAACTTATTGAGTCTAGCCTAACTTGGCCCAACAAATCATGGACCGATTTGAATTGACCCATATGTAGTTGATTATTGCTATTTTACTCAAAGGAGAAGGAATTTTCATGTATTCTCACATTTCCCAACTCTACCTACCTTATATAATAATGATTATCCAATAAAGACCCGGCTTAACATAACATAAAGCCATCCACCTAACTCTAGATTTGGATGAAACAAAGTCACCCAACTAACTCTGGATTTATGCAATAATAGAACCCACCCATATATTACTGTATTATTGGAATAAATGAATCAGATGGATCCAACAATCTCATCAATTCAGTATGATGTATTGATATTCAATAGAAGTAAGCCAATACAACTGAAATACAAATCAGCCTATATGAGGGGTTGTACCTCCTAAACAAACTCACAGTCCAGAAATTCATGCATACCCCTAACATGTCATTCCCCTCCTTATATATCCCATCCTACCCCAATTATTAGGTGACACCTGTCCCATATTTGTAACTCACTCACATGCTAGGATTCTCCAGCTTCTTCTTACACCTACTGTATACTAATGGCCTACTAGCTCTATCAATACTCCCCTCCAAAGCTCGCACCTTGTCCTCAAGGTGGAATGTCAGAAAGTGCTCTAAAATTGCAGCATATGATTCCCATGAATTTTCAAATGTAGGTAGATCGTGCCACTGAATCAATACCTCCTCGTTCCCATTAGCATCCTTTCGAATTTCCAAGACCATTTCTGGTTGTAAGTCCAACTCCCACTCATCCGTTAGTTGCTTAGGTAAGGGTTGTAAGTAATGACACATGGAAAACCGAGTGAACTCTACTATAAGCAGGCAATTCCAATCTATAAGCCATTGCTCCAATCTTTTCAACAATCACAAAGGGTCCATAGTATCTGGGACTGAGTTTCTCATTCAACTTCCTTGCTAAAGATCGAAGTTTATATGGTTGGATCTTCAGGTAAACCTTTTCTCCCACCGAGTACTCCACTTCTCTTCGTTTCTTATCTGCCTGGGTTTTAATCCGATTCTGAGCTCTCAAAAGATTGTCCCTCAATTCATTAATGACTCCGTTCCGTTCCTTAAGAAGTCGGTCCACTTCTTCTACTGCTGATAACTCCCCTGCATAACCAAGCAAGGTGGGTGGGGGTCTTCCATATAACGCAAAAAATGGAGAAGTTTTTGTGGAACTATTATAGTTAGTATTGAACCAGAATTTTGCCCAACACAACCATTTAGTCCATTGCTTTGGCTTGCTTCCGGCGAAACAACGGAGATATGTTTCCAAGCATCTATTGGTGACCTCCATCTATCCGTCGATTTGGGGATGATAAGCTGAGCTAAACTTCAGCTGTGTGCCTGCCTGCTTGAATATTTCAGATCAAAATCTACTCATAAATACCCTATCCCTGTCCGATACTATTGAGGCCGGGAACCCATGTAGCTTCACTATTTCTCTAACGAAGAGGGTAGCAACGTTAGGGGCAGAATAAGGATGGGCTAATGGCAGAAAATGAGCATATTTTGTCAGCCTATCCACAACTACTATGATGGTATCCATTCCCTTATTCCTCGGTAAACCTCCAATAAAATCCATAGATATCCTCCCATAATTGCGAAGAAACTAGTAACAATTGTAGCAAACCAGCAGGGGATAATGCTTGATACTTGTTGCGTTGACACACTTCACACGACTCCACATATTTTTTTATGTCATTCTTCATTCCTTCCTAGAAAACCAGTCCCAGCATTTGTTTGTAAGCGCGCAAGAACCCCGGATGGCCTCCTATGGGTGAATCATGCAATTCTTTCAAAATAGTTGGTATCTGATGAGAGGTTTTTGACAAAACCAGCCTCTTTCTATAATACAATCTGCCTCCCTTAACCAAAAATCCAAGGTGTTCTTTGCTCCCACTTAACAAATCTTGCATGATGGTATTGCGTTTCAGATCAGCCCGAATTTCTGCCTCCAAGTCATCCAAATCCATCATTTTCACTGTTAATATAGCAGCACATTCCATTTTACGCGATAAAGCATCAGCCGCTTGGTTCTCCTTTCCCGGCTTATATTGCACCTCAAAATCATACCCCAATAGTTTTGCTGTCCACTTTTGTTGCTGTTCTCCCAACAACCGCTAATCTGCCAAATATTTCAAGCTTCTTTGATCAGTTCGGATGATGAAACGTCTCCTCAGCAGGTAGTATCTCCATTTCTGGACCGCCATCACTACTGCCATTAACTCCTTTTCATAAGCTGACTTGGAGAATGCTTGTGGAGGTAATGCCCAACTGAGATAAGCTAAGGGCCTTCCTTCTTGCATGAGTACTGCTCCTAGCCCCTTCCCAGATGCATCAGTCTTTATAACATATGGTTTAGAAAAATCAGAAACAGCTAGAGTAGGGAGGTCTACCATGGCCGACTTAAGTGATTCAAAAGCTTGTTAAGTCTCCACATTCCACTGATACCCTTCCTTCTTGAGTAGTTGAGTGAGAGGTTTGGCGATCTTGCCATAGTCCCGAACAAATCGTCAGTAGTATCCCGTGAATCCCAAAAACCTCTAGACAACTTTCACATGCTTAGGTATTGGCCAATTAGCAACCTCTTCAATTTTAGAAGGATCAGCTTCTACCCTACACCCGAGATCACATGCCCCAAGTATTTTAATTGTTCTTTGCCAAAATCGCATTTCTTCTCATTGACATACAGCTTATGACTCCGGAGAATCAACAAGACAACCCTTAAATCTTCCAAATGTTGCTCAAAATTTGGACTGTATATAAGAATATCATCAAAAAAACTAGAACGAACTTGCTTCGGTAGGAACGGAATACCTCATTCATCAATGATTGAAAGGTGGAGGGTGCGTTAGACAATCCGAAAGGCATCATCAACCATTCGTAATGACCTTCGTGTGTTCAGAAGGCCGTTTTGTGTATGTCCTCTTTTTGGACTCTAATTTGGTGGTAGCCACTCTTAAGGTCCAGCTTCGAAAACACCTTGGCCCCTCCCAATTCATCCAATAACTCATCAATTGTAGGTATTGGGAATTTATCCGCTACAGTCACCTTGTTCAACGCCCTAAAATCCACACAAAATCTCCATCCCCCTTCCTTTTTCCTTACTAGAATCACTGGGCTGGAAAAGTGACTCACATTTGGTCATATAACTCTAGTAGCAAGTAATTCTCCCACTATCTTTTCTATTTCATTTTTCTGGTAATGGGGATATCTATAGGGTCTTACTGTTAGTATTTCAGCTCCTGGTTTTAGAGTGATTACATGGTCGTGACTCTTTTGAGGAGGCAGCCCTGTGGGTGGGGATAACTGTTAGAGACCTAATGCTCTAACAGTGAATCAACTCTCACACCCGAGACTAACACTTCAAACACACACACAAAAACAGTAGAAGTATAGGAAGAAACAATGAGAATTGTTATTTCTCAGCTAGACTTCGAGAGCTAGCAATCTCCACACAATTACCTTTCCAAGATCATAACCGAATACCCGTCCATTCTCCCCTAACACCCTTTTATTCCCATATTCTAACTAACTCACCCTCATCTAACATTTCCTAATTTACCCTCCTATACTGCCGAAATGGCTAGATCTCATATTCCTCCTCTTGC
>JANJEY010000009.1:222177-240179 GCA_024703695.1 Erythroxylum cataractarum
CAAAAGGGTTGAAATTTTGAATAAAAAAAGTCAATTAAATATTTAAGTTTTATTTTTTTATTTGTAGGCTTTTATTTAAAAAAGTCATAGGCCCAAATAATAGTAATTTTAACAAAGTAGATGGACTCAAATTTTATTTTTATTTGATATTTTAATATATTTATACTTTTTATTTTTTGGTCATAAGTTAAATAAATGGGGGCAAAATTTTATTTTTATAAAATTAAAATTTAAAATAATAATTTTATTTTTATAAAATTAAAATTATTTGAAAACTTTTGTGGGGGCAAGTGCCCCCACTTACCCCCACTGTGGCTCCGCCACTGCCCATAGCTAGCTCCTTTGGATATACTAGTGGAGGTCGAATCTCCACTTATATATGTTATATGATTTGTTCTGTAATATTGCCCAACCAATTCATATATGCCTCAATATATGTCATATTAGCTGGTTGAGCTACTGGTGTAGATGGTAATGGTGGTGGTGGTTAGGTTGGAGCTCTTTTAGGTCCTATGGTTTAATCCTCCTGAGTAAGCACCTCGTTATTTACTCGTAGTGAGGAACTCTAATGTCATAGGCATAAGAGTTCCAACCATTATGAGATCCACTTCATCTATAGGCACTCTTAACTTATAAGATAGAACACTAATAATCCTAAGGTTAACCATGTTAAAGTATCATTATACTAATGTATAAGGATTATGTCGAAGTCTGTTACCAAGATATGGGTATATTCTATAGGATGATATAGGTGTGTAGTTACAATTGATATCTAATATCTCCTCCCATTTGTATCTAGCAAATCTCATTTAATATAGATCTAATTGGCATCAACAAACCCACACAATTCTTAACATAGAATCTACAAGTTTATCACAATTTTATTATAGCTCAAATTGTGGTCCACACCTCTTAGTCCAAACTTAAGGACTGATATGTCTACCTATAATTTTCTTATATCGTCAACTTCTAATGTGCATATAAGCTCTAACATAAGCTAGTGATAGACTAGATCATAATTATTAATGAAATTGTACCACATGTCAAATGAAATTATCTCACATACTACATTGGTGAGATTTACCTATTTGAGCATGTCCTAATCAATGAAATGAGTTAATGGTGTCCACTCTAGTCCTCTTGCGTGTTATTGGCTATGTAAATTTCCTAAGTGGACTAGGCAATCCCTAAGTTTGCACCATAGTGTGATATTTGGAGAAAAACATAGATAAGATCACTAAAATGATAAATGATATCGTATGAATGCAAAAGGATGGAGTATAGAGTAAAAGTATGCAAAACAAAAGAATGAGCCATTAAGTGTAATGTAACCAACCTATAATTCTACTATGACAAGTTTCCATTAGTCATGTATTGTAATGATCTTAATAGCCTATAACACTAAAATATCAATCCCATGTCTTTTAGTTTATTATAAAGCCTAAAATAACTATTCCCTTGAATTTAAGGCACTAAAGTAACCGATATGAGTCATATTAAGAATTCCCAACCATATAAAGTACATATAAGTCTCAATTCACTTGATTCATAGTTATATCACCTAAAAATAATGCATAATGGAAATACAGTCATCACATAAATAGAAGACACAATTTATAGTATTAGGTAATCTAAAATGCACCTAACTTTTAAAATTAGGGATGTTATAGAAAAATACCTAGATGAAGCTAAAAATTTGATGAATAAAAATAAATTTGTTAGCGTATTTTTGTTTGATTTAAAAGGGATAGAGGTGGTTTATCTCTCTAAAAATTAAAAGAGGAATTGAAATTTAAGAGATAACACAGTTAAGAATGAGAAAATACAAAGGTGTACACCTTATATAGTGCCCTACATATTACTTATATAGTATTATATATTGCCTTATAGTGCCAATACATGGGACAATATAAGTAATAAGAGGGCACGTTGTTTGAATTTAATTTTCTTTGGTAACAAAAAAAAAAACAACTGGGGATACACAAGACCTATAAGGGATTGTGTAAGTTTTGTGTGTAAAAATGGTAGAAGTTCCTACTTTAGTAGCTTAAAGATTTAAAACATCTAGTTTGTACTTCTTTGGAATCTTCTTAAGAACGACCCTCTCGTTTGACCATTGGTAGTGGTTTTAAGCCATGTCCTATATGAGATTGTATACTCCATAAAAAGTCGTAGTTATTATAGCTCCACTAATTGTAGCATCCATAAAGATCTTTATATTGTAGGCCATTCCATTATAAAAAAGCTCTAAACTAGTAGCTACCTTTCTAAGCTATAGCAGGGATAAGACCTCAATAACTCCTTGTATCTCCCTTAAGCCTCACATAGCTATAGCAGGGATAAGACCTCAATAACTCCTTGTATCTCCCTTAAGCCTCACATAATGACTTCTCTTCCCTTTAAGCAAATTTTATGATATGGTTCCTTACCTAACATAGAGGAAAACACATTGACAAAAATTCATATAGCTTTATCCCTTAAAGAGAATGGGAATGACTAAAACTTGAGGTCATTAAGAGGTACACCTTTTGGCTTCAAGGTATCGCAGTATTTTAGAAACATCGATAAATGTAGGTTAGGTCTTCAAATGGTGAATTTATAAATTGGTCTTACTACACCATAGATAACAAGAAGGGTTTTATATCAAAGTTGGCAACTTGAACATTAGGCTGCGCAACACCTGAGCCAATGCCTTTGGCAGTTAAAATGGTAAAATCCTTCAATGATATTTTATTTTTGACAACTATCTTTACTTCATCATCTTTTATTCTCCTTTAAAGTCTTCTTTTTTATGTTTAAGGTTCTCTCAATCTTATCTTTCTTAACATGATTTCTAGGATTGTCAAAATTGTGCATATAAGAAGTGATCTATAAAAGAGAAAGAATAAAGAAAATTTTATTAAATAAATATTATAGATAAAACAACAAAAATAAACGTATGAAGATGTAAAGGTATAAAGATCACACATCTAGCTTTGCCAGATGACTTGATATTGTTTTGTAGAGTTGAGAAAAACTCAATAAATCTAATCTTGCGAGTGATGAAGGTGTTCCAAGAGATCTCGAGCCTATGATGCAACCCACTAAAGAGTTGTTTCTACTTATCTTGTAACTCAAGTAGAGAGGTAGCCTGATAGATGGATATTTGAACATATTTTCCCACCCATATTTAATGCATTTTGTTTGATATTTTATACTTTTATCTTATATTTTGTATTTAATATACTCTTAGTGTGTTTATAGGTGATAATTGCCTTTTGGACGAAAATGTGGCAGAAAATAGAAAATTAACAATGTAGAAGGAGTGCACGGTTGTGCACGTTCATAACATCCAATGATTTCCAATTATGTACATTCCTGTGAACTATTGTGCACACGACCATGTATAACCCAAAAAGTTAGGTTTTCATGTAAAAGCAATGTTTCAGAGGCAAAATGAAATTATAAAGCGACTAGCACTATTTTGAGATGTTCAAAGGTATAGAAGCGATTCGGAGCTTAGGAGTGGGGATGCAGAGTTTTTATCTAGAGATTTATTAAAACATAAGATCAATCGTCTATATTATTAGAATATGTAATAGAGAACAATTAGGGAGATTTAGGATATGATTCATGTTCATCAATGTATAGCTATTTTTTCTATTAGTATATAGGTCAGATGAACCTAGTTGAATACTTTGACATGTTTTCATTGTTTTGCTAATGCTATTGAGTTGGTTGATTGTTGCAATCCTATTATATGTTTTATGATTGTATATTAATCTAATTTATTGGACTTTAATTTGATTTCATACTTAGTGATTGAGAAATCTTAGGTTGAATAGATCCACGATAATTGGAAAGAGTTAATTGTAATCCTAGAGATTAGACGACATAAATCTTCTAGATTAGGGTCAAACCTAATAGAGGGATTTATAATACGGTAAAGAAATTCTATAAGTTTTAACTCGAGTAATTTAGTTAGAGATCTTAGAAATAGCTATTATTAGACTCAAGCATATCTTAGGAATCTCCACAATCTAATAAATCAACAACATAATTACATGACAAACAATCGATCGGTTAAGGTTTTAGGGGGATTTGAAACCTAAATACTAATCATTTAATCGATAAATAACTTAGTGACTTAGTGAATTCTTGCTTAAATCATGTTACTTTGTTTACTTTAACTATTTAATTTTAGTTTCATTAATTCAACCAAAATCAATTTGTAAGCTAAATAATAGAACAACAGTAATTACTAGTATTTACCATCCTTATGAGATTGACCCATATTTATCGGTACTAGCTACAGTTACATCGTACACTTGTGATATTAAATATTGACCACTCACGAAAAGGTTGAACAAGTTTTTGACGTTATTGTTGGGGATTGTGATATTAGGAATACTTTAGTTTTGTTAATCTAGTCATTACTTTTGTTTGTTGTCATGTTTTATTTATTTATTTCTACTTTACGTGATTGAGTTTGCTTTGTTTAATTGTTTGTTTTTATTTTACGTTATTTAATTTATTTTTATTAGATAGGTTATTTCCTTTGTTTAGGCTAGACTTCAAGTAAGTTTATGACCTAGAGTAATACTGAGAAGTCATTTAACGTAGATCTTATGATATAAATATGCATAGGAATCCTCATATAACAAACCTTAGGGAGTTTGAATTAGATCGTTAAATAGACGACTTAGAAGGTCTCACGAACACTAAAAAATCACACAATATAATGGACTAACCAAAGATAATGTTCAACTATGCTAGGCCAGACTTAAATGGCATGAAGTCCAACATTGTGAGACCAACTATACAAGAGAACAATTTTGAGATCAAGTCGAGCATTATTGAAATGGTACAACACTCAAGTCTAATTTGACGGATTCCGGGACGAGGACCCTAACAAGCACATCTCTAACTTAGAGATTTACGATACATTTAAAATAAATGATGCGAGTGATGATGCCATCAGATTATGTCTATTTCCTTTCTCTTTGAGAGGAAAAGCAAAGCACTGACTTAATTCTATGAGACAATTGTCACTAACCACTTGGCATCGAACGACAAATTTTTTTTTATTGAAATACTTTCCTCATGTGAAGACTGTAAAGTTGAGGAACAACATCTCGTATTAGTCTCAAACTAAAGGAGAATCATTGTATGACACTTCGGCAAGATTTAAGGAGATGCTTCAATGATGCCCGCATCATGGATTACCTTTATGGATGCAAATCGAAATAGTAACACAAAGAGAAAACAAGAAAGTAGTGTTGATGGTCGCAAGAAGTATGATGTGTCTAATGTTATGAACAACAGAAACAAGAGAAATCACATCAAGCAACAAACAGATATGAAAACAAACCTGGAGACGTTGCAACACCGATGAAGATGCAGAAGATGAAATTAGCGCGGAGGAGAGAAACCAATATGAATATGAATTGTTTTTATGAAAAAAATTTCAAAAATAGATGAAAACCTATTTTCAGAAATTAAGAAAAATAGTTGCCATTTTTTAAAAAATAAAATATACAAACAAGTTTAACTAAACACGATTTTAAGGGTCGTTTTTTAATTTACAAAAATCTCAACAAAAAACTTAAAAAATGAAGACAAATAGCCTTACAGTCCGTTTGGAATCTTTCGAATTGGATTTATTGACGAATTAGATTCAATTATATTTGTGGGATTGAATTAAATTCGATTTATACTATTTAGAATAAATCTATAAATATTAAAATTGAATTCAATTACATAGTTTGAAACACAATAAAAATGATTTCAACTACTTTATATGACTTTTTTAAATCCTTATCTAAAAATATTATGTAATCAATATATGTGTATTTCATAATAATTTGTATATTTATGATGTATATATTTGATTTTTTTTTAATATTTTGAAAAGAACGGGCTCTTCAATTTAGAATTCAATTCACATCATTTAAAATATGAATTGAATTCATAAAGAAAATGAGATTTAATTACGTTGGAATTCAAGTCATTTCTTTTTTAACTTTCTAACGTATGAATTGAATTCAATTACATAAAACTAATGAATTGAATTGAATCCAATTCATTAATTTCCAAACGGTCTTTAGAGTTTAAATTTTTTTTTTTTAATGTTAAGATTAAATAAAATTTTTAATCAATTAAAATTAAATGAGATTCGTCTCGTCTGAACAGGATACGACGTCATGCCTAGGTGACCAGTGGCCACGTTGTAGGGATAAGCCTCTGCCTCGTCGATCAAACAGATAAAAAGGACAATTGTAATTCGATGTTATTTCCGAGTTGAACCATCAGTCGCTGTAGTTCACCGCCTATCAGCTATCACCCAACGAAACCACCCTTACCGCAAACGGTTGAGGAATTATCCCTTCTTTATTCTTTGATTTTCGCCTCAGATACTCTCCAAATTTCTCATCTTGGTAAGGTTTTCCCACTCAAATGTTCGTTAATGTCGTTTGCTCAAGGTGTATTCGTTAAATTTTATTTATTTTCCCCTGCCCCATGCTTTTTTTGTATGATTTTGAAATTTTTGTCATCTCGGTCACTTCTTAGTTCTGGTTCGTACGGTAGGATCAGAATTGAAGAACGAAACCTCAAATTTTGTTCCTTTCTTTGATTCACTCGTACTGGCCTACACAAATTTCATGGAAAGCTGCTGACTTTCAGGATGCTTTAATAGGGTTACGAATTCTGCTTGTATTTATGCTCGTAGTTTTCATAAATACTAATACATTTCCGATTATTGGATAGACTATAAAAGGGGGAAGAACAGAAGATAAATACTGAGTGAGATAGAGATGGCGATGCGGGATCTTGTTACGGGAGGAGCAGCATGCGCAGTGTCTGATACTTCTTCTTCATCTTCCAATCCTCTTGGTGCTCTAGCCAATGCTCTTATTGGCTCCTCCTCTAAGACCCAGGTTTTCTTTCTTTCATATTTTTTTTAATTGTTAATAATAAGACTTATTGCCTTATTATTTAGGGATAAGGAACTAAAGAGTATTAAAAGTTTTGAATTTTTTTTACTTGTAATGTTTTCAATTAAGCATTCAAAATTTTAAAAATCATAGAACTCAGTTAACAAGTTACCTCCATTGATATTTTATTGGTGTTGTTGACGAAGTACGCGAAGATTGATATTTAAAGGGACTACATGGCTCTTTCGTCTTTCTCAGCATGGTTGTTGAGCATTTGTGACAAACATATTGGTATTATGTATTCAAAATATTATTTGATAATAAAAAACTATATGAAAAAGAATATGCCATGAAAGTCCTCTAAATGTTAGTTTCAGGTCTAAATGTTAGTTTTTACATTGCTTTATCAGTAACATTAATAAAATGTTAAAGAAGACAATCTTTTGAATTAATTTGTCTGATTTTTAAAAATTTGGATATTTAATTAAAAACTTTACAAAGCTGGATATTGAAATTAAAAAAATAAAAAAGTTTGAACTTTTTGTTATCCCTATTATTTATGCTTTGCTCATTTGACTAGTTTTTCTTTATTGTTAGACTATTTAATCTTTGTTGTTCTTATTGTTGTTTCATTGTTTACTCACCTCTGATGTTTCATTTCTCTTGTATTTGTCTATTTTGTTTTTGTTTTGACAATTGAAACTTATCCATGTAAAGTTTACATGTGTTTAATATGAATAAATTGTAAAATTTGGATTATATGGTATCATTTTGTAAAATTTGGATTATATAGTATCATTTGCTACCAACCGGAGACGTCTTACCTACAATACTTGATTTTAGTTTTTATACTCATTGTTATGTTATTGTGTATGCATTAATCAGGAAAGGCTAAATGAAGCCCCTGTATCAACCCCAACTACTTCAGTGAATGGATTCTATCAGGACACTCCCGACGCTATGAGGGGTCTTCCAGGAGCTGAATTTGACCATTCTTTATCTCAGCCCAACACTCAGGTATGAAGTTTTGTTTCTACATTTTACTTCAAGTTCTGTTCATCACTTGGAAGTTTTGTAACCCATCTTTTTGATGTTTTAGGGTTCAGAATTTCTTCGTGGGTTCCGCTCTCCAGATCAAAATAGGTTTTCTGATGCATGGGAGGAGATACATCATTCTCGTTTTCTTCCTCCTCAACCTAATATTCCTCAATTCAATCAGACACCTAGTGCTCAACTCCAACCGACAATGGATGGTAATGTCTCAATTTTCAACTTGGAAGTTGATTTTAAGATACTGATGCCATCAACATTTGTTGGTTTCTATGGGATTTTGCTACTAATTTAGATGAGACTCTAATGGATATCATGTTTTATGATGATGGAAAACTAAAATGTTGCCCAAAGTTTAACCCCAGTGATCATGTTTATTAGAGATTTTAAATTGCATAGTCCGAGAGATTAACAAGGTGATGAAGCTAGAGGTTGTACCACATTATGAGTTGATAAGCATGGATGGCTAGCCACTATAATAGGTGAATGGGCATGTGAGGATGGTGGTACACTAGCCACTTCAAGGATGAAATTTTAAGTGACAAGAATGTGTATATCTTGAAAGATGACTGTGTTTTGTTTATAACAATTACCTTAAAAAAATTGAATCTATGGGATGTGTCTTTAAGGGTGATTTTGGAAGAAGCTTACTTTTTAGCCAATATAATCGTGATTTATAAAAGGTGATGTATAAAAGGTTCCTATGCCAACATTGATGCAAGGGCGCTGACTGCAATCAAATCATATTGACCATAACAATAATGAATAAATTCTTAAATTCTTCTAAAACAACCTCCCTTGCAGGATCTCCCCAAACAGTTCTGTCAAGCTTTTTGCACTCGTTCATTGGTAGTAGCCATGGAAGAATTCCATTTTGTCCTACCAACCTTCCAATGTTAGGGTTGTCTCAAGGTGACAAAAAATGCATACGCGACCGTAGCAGCATAATGGCACGACACTTGTTCGCTGATCAAAGCGAGGATTATATTAATGCTCAGGTAAAATTGTTCTTCCTTCTTCAAGATCTGCTATTTCTTTTGATTCTTTTACGTTGAAATGTTATTTCTCTTACTTCAATGTCATTAAATATGGAAAGTTATGAGTCTCAGCTTCACAAAGTTATCTCGATCAGGTGAATGCATTGCTGTCTTCATTAGAGATTGATGGAAGTGTCCCAGCACAGGGACCTTTTCCTAGAAGACTGTGGGAGCTGGAGGAGTATTGGAACGAGTCTCAAGGTCCTCTAAGAACTGGTCTTCAAGCTAATGACAGGTGGATTGAAGAGTTCAGCCAACACAAAGCACAGCGTGATGATCCTGATGCTTGGGCTCACTCATTTGAACAACAATATGGTGCCAATGGTTGGGTCTCACAATTTGAGCAGGTAAAAAAGTTGGCGTCCATACTTTATGGTGACAGAAACTGCTTTTTAGTTGATAGATCTGATGGAGCTGCACAGTCAGGTCTTAGACGATTCTCCTGCTTAGATATGTCAACTATGGTGCAAAATAATGTGATTTTTCAAATATGAAGCTATTAGTAGCAACTTCTATACAAGGAAAAGTAAGGCAATGACAGACAATTTGGAGAAATATATCAACTTCTGTGTTATATTCAAAATTAAAATGTGAACTTCTGTGCACTATTTTAGGTATCATAGTCTTTCTTCGGGACCACTGAGGTTTACTTGCTGGGTTTTGATATGCTTAAAGCTTTGTGCTCTTGCATTCACGTCATTTTCCTAGGAACTTCCATTTAGATGTTGCTTACTTGTTAGTTTCCTTTTCATTATTTTCTTCTCACTATCTTTTCACATTTTCTGAATAGTGACATTCAACAATCATATCATGGCTTCAAAATTTTCCATTTCATTCTCTTTTATATTGGTTTCTTATGTTAGATTTAGCTCTTTTCTCATTGTTGATCTATACATTAAGCTAATTTTAAGACGTTTGCTATGCAATCTGTTCAATTTATCTTGATAGCTTGACCATTCACTTGTTTCACAGTGTAATTACATGGATTTTGTAGGTCATGTTGGTAAGTATCATTTTGTTTGATGTTTTTCCAATTTATCTTATGTATATATGGCTATAGGAACAAAAAGTGGCATCAATGGGTCAGATGAGGCATGCAAATGTCTCAAATATGGCAGCAATGGAGCAGACTCATATGCTTGCTCAAACACTGGCTCAAAATAATGACCCTAAGTTTCAGGTTTATATGCTTTGCCATCTAACAAGTTTCTTTAACATGGGATGCATGTCAGGTCATGGGTGGCAACTCTTCTGTTACTATATAAATTAGCTGATTACTAGTGCTACTTTCGTGCTTTACAAATACATAGATTTACCATATGTTGTGGCAGCATCATTCTCATCCACGTATCTTTATGTACTGAAATTGGAATTTTTTTTTGAGATATTGGAAACATGTAAGATTACTCATTTCTGTGTGTATGTATGTGTGGGTACAGATATATATATATATATATATATATGAGAAGAATGAGAAGTTTCTATATTTTACTTGGAATAATATTACAGGTATTTATACAGGAATACGTAGGTTTAAACTAGGAAACGAATCCCTATAACTATGATATTTACGTAACTATATAATCCCTATAATTACGTAACTGCTATATTCTGTAACACTCCCCCTTAAGCTGGAGCATAGACATTGATCATGCTCAACTTGTTACAAATATAATTAACTCCCTGTTAATGCTTTGGTGAAGACATGTTGAGTTGAGATTGATCCATCTTCTAGCTTTTCCTGGATAAAATGACAGCCGACTTCTATATGCTTGATTCTCTCATGAAACACAAGATTGTTTGCAATATACATTGTTACTTCATTGTCACGCCATAAGTTCATTGGTTTAGATTGAACACAATCTCACCAAGTAAATGATGTAACCATATGAGTTCATGGTAGTTTTTGCCATAGCCCTATATTCGGATTCTGCACTTGATCGGGATACAACACTCTGTTTCTTGCTCTTTCAAGAAACAAGATTGCCTCCAACAAAAACACAGTAACCTGTGATAGAGTGCTTGTTTGAAAGATCTCTTGCATAGTTGGCATATGTGAATCCATCTACAGTGTGGTGACCATAATTTCGATATAAGATACTACATCCTGGTGCACCTTTTAGATATAGCAAAATATGAATAACATCCCAATGTGAGGTTCTAGGAGATGACATGAATTGACTTATAACACTTACTGGAAAGGCAATAT
Source organism: Erythroxylum cataractarum (assembly GCA_024703695.1). NCBI lineage: Eukaryota > Viridiplantae > Streptophyta > Magnoliopsida > Malpighiales > Erythroxylaceae > Erythroxylum > Erythroxylum cataractarum. The sequence continues at coordinate 233,388 of JANJEY010000009.1, forward strand.
CAGGATGAGTGATAGTAAGATAGTTCTAATTTCCCACAAATTTCCTATAATTCTCAGGATTCTCAAGCAAGTCTCCATCTTCAACTTTTAACTTCACACTTGGTATCATAGGCGCATCACATCTTTGCCTTAATAAAACCAGCATCATTTAATAAATCCAGACAATATTTACTTTGAGATAGATAGATCCCTTTGTGACTGCGAGAAACTTCAATTCCTAAAAAGTATTTCAATGGTCCTAAATCCTTTGTCTGAAAACGAGTCCCAAGGAATGCTTTCAACCTTGTGATCCCTGCTTCATCACTTCCAGTGATTACTATATCATCCATATATACAACCAATAAAATGCACCCAGAACTACGGAAGTCTCTGTATGGCTTGAAGCAATCACCTCGTGCCTGGTTTGGAAGATTTAGTAATGTAATGATTGAGTTTGGCTTGTGATGAAGTGCATATGTGTGTTTACCTTTACGAAGAGCAATAGGAAGATGAAGGCTAGCATCAGGTAGTGGTGAGGAACCTGGAGACGAAGCATAATGGGTTGGGTCCATGTCTTGGCCGATGGGAGGTGCCTTAATAGGCTGCCGCACACGTCAAAAATAAACTTGACGAATAACAAGTCAAGAGGGAGGAGAAATTACCTGTTTACTAACAATATAAATAAGAAAATAGTCCCCTAAATTGCTAGAATGCGAAGAAGAAGGCACAGGAGAACCAAAGAAGGAGGTATTCTTGAAAAAGGTAACATCAACAAAGGCCAAGTAATGACCCAACGAAGGAGAGTAACAACGATATCCTTTTTGAGCACGAGAATATCCCAGAAAGATACACTTGAGTGACTGGGGATCCAATTTCGAGACTTGAGGCCACATATCTTGAACAAAGTAAGTACATCAAAAAATTCGAGCAGCAAGAGGGAACAATGTATACGAGGGAAAGAGAAGAGAATATGGAATCTAACTGTCAAGAATAGAAGAAGGCATTCGGTTGATCAGGAAACAAGCAGTAGAAATTGCATCAGCCCAGAAAACTTTTGGGACCTGCATATGGAACATTAGTGCCTGAGCAACTTCTAACAAGTGACAGTTTTTTTTCCTCTGCTGTACCATTTTGTTGAGGGGTAACAATACATGATGACTAATGAATAATACCATGCTGAGAGAGATAAGATTGAAAAGTATGGGAAACATATTCTTTAGCATTATCACTTCTCAAAATGCTGATGGATTTGTTGAATTGAGTCTTAATTTCCGCATGAAAGGCACAAAATATAGTAAACAATTTTGATCGAGTTTTCATAGGATAAAGCCAAGTAATCCGAGAATAATCGTCAATAAATGTCACAAAATAACGAAAACCAGATTTGGATAGAATAGGACAAGGACCCCATATATTGGTATGCACTAAGTAAAAGGAAGACAACTCGTTTATTTAGTCTAGGAGAATAAGAAACTCTATGATGTTTGGCAAATTGACAAGCTTCACACTCCAAGTTAGATTCTTGTTTAAGCTGGGACATAACTTTCGTAAAATTGTGATAGACGGATGACCAAAACGACAATGAAGTTGCAAAAGGGAAGATGAGTTTGTGCAAGCAATCGATCGAGATACTGTCTTCAAAGTTGAATTAAGAACATATAGGTCACACCACAGAAATATTCAGTAACACCATAGAAATATCTCAGTAGCCACACCAACACAACAGAAGGAAGTTGTGAAAATCAGAAGCACTCAAAAACAGAAGGGAGCTACGGCTATCTTCTACACCAACATAGAACAGCAATATCCTGAAATTGATAAGATTTTCAGACAAGGAAAGAGGGGGCGACGCCGAACGAAGAAACCGGTTTAGAAGACGCGGCTCACATGCCCTCACGTGCTAGCTCGTGGAAACGCCGTTTGGGACTGGGTGGCGCTTGCGGGTCAAGCGCTCAAGATTTGACGACCGGATTTTAGGGGATGACCAATCGGCACCAGTAGTGTCTTATTAAGGAGGTGAGAAAAAATTTCTCCAAAAAATGTGTCGCCCACATAGTCGCTATACTACCTTACGATAGGGAAGAAAACAAAAGAAAAAAACTAAGAGACCTAGAAACATGACTAGGATCTGATACCATGAGAAGAATGAGAAGTTTTCTATATTTTACTTGGAATAATACTACAGGTATTTATACAAGAGTACGTAGTTTTAACCTAGTAAAATAATCCCTTTAATCATGCTAAATCCCTATAACTATGATATTTACATTAACTATATAATTTCTATAATTACGTAACTGCTATATTCTGCAACAATATATATTTCTGTATTTTTGTATGTGTGGTTATATACATATGTACATATATACATACGTGCGTGCGTGCGTGCGTGCGTGCGTGTGTGTGTGTGTGTGTGCATGTCTGTCTGTATGTATATTTATGTATAGTCTTTTTGGGGACTTATTGTAGTAGCTTCCTGGAGAAAAAATTAAGTGAGAAAAAAGTGAGGGGTTTTTGATATGAGGATTTTTCTCAAATCCTTGAATTTTTATCTAACAGTAACATTTGCATTGGAAAGTGCCTTTGAAAACAATATAATATTATTCATATATTTCTGCAATATGATCGCAACAAAGATGAATATCAGTGTAGTAATCTAAGAGGTTATTAAGTCTAATAGTGTTATTATTTGGTGGATAATCAAAATAAGAAATTTTATTGCTCTACTAAATGTCAAAAGCACTATTTGGAACATGTGACTAGTAGGAGAATTGGCAGAAATTAAGTTGATGGAAAGGAATTGTGTAACTTGTTTTAAGAATGCTACGACTAAGCTACGAAATATAAACAATACTTCATTAGAAAAATGCAGGTAGTAGGATGACTGGAAATTGGATTATCATTAATCACATTACCTGGTTTATAAACAAGTGATGAGCAAATATACATCATGGAAATTGATGCTGACTGCAGTTTAGTATTTCCTGCATGTTACGTGAGCACTCTATTTTTCTTTGCATCATACAAACATTCAATATGTTTGGTTTTTCTTTGCATGGTTTCTATATGAATGGTGTGGGGTGCATAGAATTCAAAGTTTCTTCAGTTTGTGTCAAAGATGAGTCGTGGTGAACTTATTATTGATGATAATCAAGTCAAGCCACCAACATTGTCTTCAAATGGGGATTGGACAACCCAGTATCAACAACAGTACGGTGGGAGTTCCTGGGCAGAGGAATATGTACACGATCAGGCAAGTTACGAATTTCCTAAAAAATAGGACAACTTTTTACTTAAAGGATAATTTTCTCTTGCTTATAGAAAGCTTTGAATTTATCACTTGTTCAAAGTCCTAGTTCAAAGTTATGCTTTGTTACATTGCTTTGTTCAATATAAGTACAAAGATTGTTTCTGTTATAGAAATTGTGTGTATATATCACAAAAATTGTACGTGTCACACCATGTTAAATCTGATAAATGCTGTAGACATTAATTTCGATTCTCTCATTCTTCTCTGATCTGGGAAGGTTTGGGTGGTAGTTTGGGTAGGGAAATGACGGGGAAGGTTTGGGTGGTAGTTTGGGTAGGGAAATGACGGGGAAGGTTTGGGTGGTAGTTTGGGTAGGGAAATGACATAGGAAAGTGTGAAAAGTTTGGTTAAGGACGATAAGTAGATTTAAATAAGAACAAAACTTATCTTCTCTTTTTCGCATGTTCTTGATACTTTCTTTAATATTTAATTTTCTGATATTTTTTTCCTCAGCTTTCTCATAGGCCTGATCAATGGGTGAAGGAATTCACTTCTGGAGACCAAAGTAAACTAGTTGATGATCAATGGATAAACGAGTTTTCAAAATTGCATGTGAATGACTGGGTGGACGAATTTGGGCAGCAAGTTGAAGGGGCAGTAGGGGAGAGTTCGACTGATAATTGGGCAAATGCATATGATGAGTAAGTAGAGTTAACAATTTTTAAGATTGATAAATTGGAAATAACGTTTATTAGTTTCTAAGATATACTTGTAAGAAACAAGTTGTTGAGAACCATTTAAGATCCTTGTGCAGTTCGACTGCCCTTAAAATCTACTCAACCATGCAATCCTAGGCTTGGCCTTTCTTGACTCTTGGTACTTGTTTGTAATCTCAGCTTCTGTCTTGTGGATGACTTGTTGGGTTAATTGGATCAGTTACAGTACTTACTATGAAGTATTTTGATCCTCCTTCCGGTTTTATCATCTTTCTTTTAGTCATATGCTATTGCTAAAACTGCATTTGACATGTTTTCCTCAAATGTAAAATGTATTTGTAATTGATGTTTGAACTAGTATTGAGGTTCAAAATTGTCATGAGATTTCATCATGTAGGATGGTCGAAAGAATTGTCCTTAGGCTTGCTAGAATTCAGATTTTAGGGATGAAATAAATGTATAGGTTGTTGAAATTTTAGGCTAGGTTTGTTGGACTATCAGATTATTGCAGGCAACTCTGATAAAAAAAAATGAATATGTATAAGAATGACTCACAGGATTATGAAACTAGCATTGTTCGTAGGATGAAAACATCATTATTAGGAGAAGAAAATAGCAATTTTGTAGAGAAATCAGCCTTCATTCTTTGAAAGGTTGATTACATATATAAAAAAATTTCTTGGGATCCTCTGCCTTAGTGTAAATGGATAAAATAGAAGACTTAAGCCCTGAATAAACTAGGACAATATTAAACTTAATTTTCAATTCCTATCTAATAGGGAAAAATTTGCATTAAATTTTTTTAATAAATATGACAAAGCTGTCTCTTCTGTCACTGTACATGACAAACAGTAACATAAAAAATGTCACACCAGCTCTCACTCTTCATCCCACCAAATTAAGACTTGTGGTTGTGCAATCTGTCCTTTCTTATTCATTTTTAAACTTTTTGTTTTGCATCCATCTTTGGTTGTATTATTGTGATCAATGGTCAAGGGGATTTTTAAACTTGCAAATTTTCTCTTGTTATGCATGTATGTTTCCCTTTTTTTGGTCAACATGTGCATTCCCTTTTTACTGACACTCTTCAGAACAATTTAAAGGTACGTAAATGAGCAAGCAGCTAGCAAACAACAATCAGATGCTTCAAGAGGTGTCTATGTGTTCTCTGATATGAATCCTTATGTTGGTCACCAAAATCCATTAAAAGAAGGACAAGAACTATTCCGAAAGGGCCTTTTGAGTGAAGCAGTGCTTGCTTTAGAGGCTGAAGTTATGCAAAACCCTGAGAATGCAGAAGGTTGGAGGTTACTTGGAATTGCACATGCGGAGAATGATGATGATCAACAGGTTATTCTAATTTTTGAGTTGAATCATTAGATTGAGATATGCAATCTAGTCTATCTATTTTCCATTTAAGAAATTCGTGGAGGATCAGTCGCTTCCAGTTGTTTCACAACGCTGCTTCTAGTTTTGGATTTGGTGTTATCACATGTTATCCCAAGCTTCTTTAAGTTCCCATTCTGGTGGCATTATGCCTCTGCTTTCTACCTCTTGATATCCTAGTAATTACTATTCACAACTAGAGACCAGCAGATTTTTAAGCTTCTTCTCCAGTAAAATCCTTTGCATGTAGAAAACTTATGATTTTCTAGTACCTTCTTAATGCTAGAATATTGTTCTATAAACAAACCGTTCCTACTGAAGCTTATAAACCCTCTCTTTGATGTGATCCTCTTGTTCTTCCCTATTGCTTAAATATCTGGATGTTCATGCTTTCGACTAACATATATATCATGTTCTTTTCAAAACTTAATAGTCTGTTTGAGTACTAGCATTGAAGCCATTATTTGTAATATCAAATACTAGTTCTATCATGATCATAGCTTTGAGAATTAAGCTTTCAGATGATTTCATAATCAAGAGGTTGTCAAATTAGAATTTTCTGTTGAATCACAAATTTGAGATATTGTTTTGTGTGAGGTTCTAATTTCATTTAACTGAGATTTACAGGCTATTGCTGCAATGATGCGTGCACATGAGGCTGATCCTGCAAATCTAGAAGTGCTTCTTGCTCTTGGTGTGAGTCACACTAATGGTTAGTAATTGCTAGTAATTCTGGTTGACTGGCATTTACTGTTGTTTCCACAGCTTTAAGATGTGTCACAAAGTTTTAAATGAAAATATTCGTTACATGATCGAAGTCTTTGGTATCAAAAGGTTTTGAGTTTGATTTCAATTTGACAGTTATGAAAATGTAACTTCTCATTAAAATTGCAGAGTTGGAACAGGCAGCTGCATTGAAATATTTATACGGATGGTTACGCAATCACCCAAAGTATAGAACACTTGCACCTCCCGGGCTTTCTGATTCTTTGTATTATGCTGATGTGAGTATTATTATACCCCTTACTGATTTTTCTGGCTGCCATAGGCCACCAAAGTAACATTGTTTGTAAACATATCCTTGTGGAAAATCTTAATTTTCTTAAATAGTAGATGAAGTTTGTTTTCTTTAAGTAGCATGATCAGATGTGCTTCATCTTGTTTTTTAACAGCTGTTTGCTGAATGTTAGAGTAAGATTCTGATAGCAATATGGATCCTAAACCCAGAGAAGATTTAGTTAAGAGGAGAGAGAGGGAACTATGTAAGGGGAGGGGTAGTACTGAGGAGGGTATCTTTTTACTCTGGTATTGTCTCAGCTGATAGCTTGAGGGGCCATTGTAATAAAGGATTAAATCCATAAGGATATGTTATGCTGTCATATATCCATTAGGATAAGGATTTGTTATGATTCCTATATCCATTAGGATTTGTTTCTGTTTTATTTTATTTTAAGTTTCCTA
>JANJEY010000009.1:240279-251204 GCA_024703695.1 Erythroxylum cataractarum
GCTTTAGAAAAGGATTCCAATCAATCCTTTTCACCTTAGAATTAGGACTCTTATATACCATAGTTAGGGCTATAAAAGGGAGGCTTAACTTATGTTTTAGGCAGCCAAAACGACATTATTTCTAATAAAGCTTCTGCAGAAATTCTTCTGAGAGAGTGTCTTTTCTTGCTTATTAAATCATAAGTTTTATGCTTGGATTTGGTTATGAGATTAACCTAAAATCTCTACCTAATTATTTCCGCTGTGTCACATTGTTGGCTGATAGCTTGGTGCTTGTAGAATTTTCCTACGACGCTATAACTACGTATTAATAAAATCACTATATTGTTATCCATTTGCTTATCAGATTCCTTATCGCAAAGTATATTTGTTTGGAGGAGGCCTTACTATTCTACGGAATATGTAAAGAGTTGAAGGAATAATTATGTAGTCCATGTTGTAAAATGTGTTGATGAGACACAGAGAAAAGAAAGCTTCACATTCTTAGGTATGGAAATCTTGGAATTTACTACTAATTATCAAGCTCCTCCAAGCATAACGGACTGCAAATATAAAGGGGCTTTATAATTCTATTTTGACATTTTTTCGATTAAGAAAAACTTTAACTCTGTATAGATTAATTAATTATAGATGTTAATTTGTACTCAAATACTAAAACTATCAGATAAACAAAAGAATAAAATATAAATAAAATAGATAACCTCTACCCCTAAAGTGGAATCAAACTTCTTCGTAGAGATTTTCTAATTTTATGATTATTTTGAAATAATTTATTCAAGTTACCAAATAAATATAACAAACATAAATTAGACAGTTTTTGAAAAGTGAAGTCTTTAATCTTCATCATCTTGACATTAGATTACTTCCACAAAAATAAGAGAAGGTTTCTATTCTTGCATATTTCAGGCCCTAGAGATATATTTGTGTTATTCTACATAGCTCCGACCGATGACTCTACATAGCTCCGACAGATTACCTGCATTGAGCTTACCTCTATCTTTTTCTTCCATTCAGTTTTTTCTTATCTTTTTGTTCCTCTCTGTTGTTCTTCTCCTTTAGTGATTTTGTCAGTTCTTCTAGCCTTAGTGCACTTAATTTCCCTTTGATTTTTCTACTCTATTCCTTATCCCAGATGGGGTTTTGGACATATACTAGATGACCTTATGCTCTAAGAAGTGGAAATTGTGCTAGGTGTTGTTCAAGTTATGACATTTCCTGGGAGTGCTCTACCTGTGGCATGGCTTCTATTACCCTGTTGGATCTGGCCCCATTTAATTTGATATCCCTTTTAGTTGGACATTAGATCACTTGATATTACAGATATATTTCTCTATGGTGAATTTTAAGAGTAGGTTTATGGGGCAAGTTCTAGGATTTTGTTTTATGGGGAGTCGAACTATGTTTGTATACTGACAAATTCATTACACGGGCTTAAAAGATTTGATCACTCATGACTTGTGAGATTAAATACAACAGTGTAGGAGTTCAGTTCTATAGATCGCATCATTTTGCATTCTATATGGAATTTCTCATGATAGTTTATTTGAATGATGACATACTTACTGTAGATGATTCGATTGATAATTCCAAGTTGAAAGATCACTTGTAACATTTGTTTATGATGATGTTAACATCAATCTTGTGTCTAATCAGTGTTGTTTTTGATCCAACTAGTTGCTAGAGATTGGTTGGCAAGCCTTTATAATATTGTTTACAGGACTTGTTATCTTTCTGATTATTGTGTGAGCTAGTCTTATATTGTACTTTAACGGACCTGATAGTCACCTTTCTAATTCCCGTGTGAGTTTGTCTTCTCTATGTATGAAGAGGCATCTTTCATTGTGTGGTACATGAAAGAGGCTCCTGGGTAGGGGCTCCTGTGCTGGAACCATATGTTGATATGCCAATATGTTTAGATACAAAATATGCTAACTCAAGTTTGATAGGTATTCCACTGCAGATTATGGTGCATTGGTCAGATAAACTTTTGTTGTGAAAAAGTTAGGGAGAGTGCGATAACTCGTCCTTGTGTACAGGTTGAGGACAGTTATATTTGTTGGGACATATAAGTTGCTATGCACCATCTTTTTGATGGACATTGAATTTATTAGCTTAGGCGAGTTCCACAGTGGCTATGAGCTTGATTTGGGATAATTAGACATTACTATATTTTGTCGTTTATCCAATTTACCGCAGCTGTCACTTTATTGGAGATAATACTGTAACTTGAGAATTTAGTTCATAATTTTTGCAGATCGAACTCAGCCAAGTCTTTTAAGGGGTTCTAGGTTTTTATGTATACTCCTCCAGATATATATTATATTTGTGGTGAACACAATTTATCCAATTCACCGACTTCCAATCTCCCATGGGATCTACTATTGAATCTTCTCCACAATTTGATAATAGCCTGTATTGATTCCCTTAAGACATGCTCTTTTAAGATGATGATTGTAGGCTGGTATGGAGTTTGCATGAAAAGTCGTTATATTTTGTTCTCACCTTGGCTTCTTATTTTCTCTGATGTCATATATTAGCCCTATTTCGAAGTGGTCATCCAATGTAATATTTATTTACTTGAGGCAGGTTGCTCGATTATTTAATGAGGCAGCTGAAATGTCACCTGAAGATGCTGATGTGCATGTAGTTTTAGGTGTACTGTACAATTTGTCCAGGGAGTATGATAAAGCCATCACTGCATTTGAGACAGCTTTGAAACTCAAGCCACAAGATTACTCCCTCTGGAACAAGCTTGGTGCAACACAAGCCAACAGTGTTCAAAGTGCTGATGCAATATTAGCTTACCAGCAGGTATGTATTTGAATTATTATGGACTCGTATTGGTTTGAATTATTATGGACTCATTGATTTGAATTGTGTTCAATATATCTCAAAATGCTGGCAGCATACTTGAGAAATGAAAAATGTTAGCAGTTCCAATTACTATTGGTCCATATGAAGCTTTTCCATTGTAGGTTTATGTCGTTGCTCATTTAGTAGCTTTTCAATTTTCCTCTTTTATTCTTTTTCTGCCTTGGAGCAAGGGAGGTTCAGCAGGGCTTCTTCAAATAATCAAACTTTTTCTGTAACTATGTTGATACGACAGTTATTGCTGTCAGGAACAAGTTGCAATGCGAAAGAGAAAAACATAGCAGTCAGTGGGTTGTAGAATTTGTTCTGTGGGGACCTTAGTGGTTCTTTAACAGCTGGCCTTAAAAATTTTTACCGTGTTGTGATATACAAGTAGTTCTCATAACGAAAAAAGGAACTAATATTTAGTTTTATGAATGCTTTCTTAGTTGATTATAAGCACTTTTTGCATGTCCGTGGTAACATATTGAACTTTGCGGAGTCTCAAGGGAGGCTTTGCTTTTACATATGTTCTTCACGTCTTGTTTCCTTAAATGATCAAGCAATTTGCAACGGAATCTGTGTTTTCTCTACCCTAAAAATGGTCTTTGGTACAATATAGTAAGAAAAATAATGAAATCAATTGTGCACTACATCGTTGATTCTGGTGTTTGATTGTAGATAAAGTTTTTAATGCAATGGAATTTCAATTCATAATATGTTACTCCTTTAACCCGTGTAATCTCCATTCCACAACCTTCCTTATATAATCGTCGCAGTGTTTTGTCCACCATTCCTTTCCACGTTTAATTCCATTGCGTAACATCATTTTGGTAGGTGTTAGTGGGGAAATTTCTGCATTTAGTGAAACCTAGTCTTTTTTCTGGCTCATTGCAGCTGCCTACAGGCCCTGGGAGAGTTCTAGTTGCTAGTAGTAAACAGAAAGAGTTTATCTATTTATGGTTTTGATTATTTAGGGTGTGAATAACTTGATGTTTCCATCATCTAATGTGCAGATTCCCTCTTTTGCTTTTCTGGTGCAATTTGTAAATTTAGTATGGCTTTGATGAAATCTATAATTTTTAAATGATCATTGATAAACTGGCTACCTTTTTTGTATTATTTTCTTAATTGTGCATTAAACTCCTTTGGTTTTCTAGGCACTTGATTTGAAACCCAACTACGTTCGTGCTTGGGCAAACATGGGAATTAGTTATGCCAACCAGGTATTTCTTCCGCTTGGTGTACCATAAACATTTAGCTGAATGCTATTACAAATGCTGGTCATTACCTTTTGTCCATGAAATTACATTTATGAGCAACATCTATTCTTGTGATTTGACTAACCAGCTGTTTATAAAATCAAAACCTTTTGTTCAAGGGTATGTATGAAGAGTCAATCCGCTACTATGTCCGGGCACTCTGTATGAATCCCAAGGCTGATAATGCTTGGCAATATTTAAGAATTTCTTTAAGGTATGTGGGCCGAATTATGAGAAGTATTAGCATTCACTGTACTGTTGAGTGACATGATCTCTTCTACTTATTGCAGCTGTGCTTCAAGGAACGACATGCTGGAATCTTGTGATTCTCGAAACCTTGACCTTTTACAGAAGGAGTTTCCCTTGTAGTATTGTAAAGCTCTGGGGAATAGATGAATAGAAGTGTTTATTCCCGTAACGTCATGGTAGATTTTGAAGTCTCGAATTGGTCCGAAAAAGCTGTCTGCGTGAGAGGAGGTCCATTCTTGTTATGGTGCATAAATCTTTACCTAGATGCTTGAGGGAAAATGCTAAAAGAAATTGATTTTATATGATGCCATTGTCATATAACCGTAATGAACTGTTGTTTTATGTGTAAAGAGGGGCTGCAAGTAAGCATGGAAATAACGTAGTCGTATGTAGCACAAAAACATTTGAAAACTTTACATTGGAGTTGATAGTTTCTTCCATGTTAAACCGTAACAAAAGCATAGAGTTGATAGGCATATATAATAAATCTTATACATATTGGTGTCGTTGGCTTGTACCTTTTTCAAAAAGCCTAAATCTGTCTTTAAATGAGTTATGTGTTTTTCATCTCCATTGAATGGACCTTTTATAAAATTTTCTAATTGCAAAGAGTAACTACAAGTTTTTCTTGAATTCTGTGGAATCCTTGGAAATTTGTAGGGTTTCTTAGGAGGGGGGCAAATCGAGAATTTTCTTTGTTCTCCAGGTATGCAATTATGCCCCTCCTTACGGAAATGCCTGGTTAAGAAACCTTGTGAGCATAGTGCTCAAAAGTGGGAATGTAGAGGATGTCACCGAAAATATGCAGAGTAAATAGTCTTCATGTCATTGTACAAGTGACTTTTAAGGGTTTCTCATCTTATGCCTCATATTACGGTGGTATAAATGAACATTTGTAGAAACTCCCATGTCTTGCAAAGCAAGGTCTAAACTCGAGTGATAGGCATTACTTTTAGTTAGGAGTAGGAGAAGATGGAAGTGATGGAGTGGGGGAGAGTTTTGAGGAGTGATTAAGAATTTGATTTAGTGATAAAAGATAATAATAAATCAACATATAAATTAAATAGGCACTTTCCAAATATGAATATTAAACAACCAACTAATTCCACGAGGCATTCATCAATCTCAAAATAGTTTAAAACTAATGTCATAATCTTTAATTACGGTGAAAAGTTCAAAAGTTTTTCAAAAATTCAGCAATATTGAAACCAACAATAGTTACGCCTTTTTCTTTTCCGCATGCCCCTACTAAAAAAGAGAGAAAACAATGAAATGAATTGGATTCTTATTTGTCGCTTCTTTTTTTTCATTTCATTTTCTCATCTTGGAAGGAAAATGCACTTTATACCAAAAATATGGGGTTTTCTAAAAAAAATGAATTTGAATTCTCACTTAGGAAAGAAAATCGCAGTCGGGTGCCGGTGGCTGATTCAAGTGCCCCTTGAACCACGCGAAATGGCCAAATTTTCTCGTTTAAATCTTTCTAATCACGATCAGGAAATCCTCAACAAAAAAGTGGAAGTTTGTCAAATTCATTCCAAATTGAACAAGGTATGTGAGTCCATTCATGCATAAGCTAAAAAAAATCTACTAAAATTAAACTAAATGAGATTCAAACCATAAACAAAAGATGTTATTATTAATATTTTTGTTTATCTTTAGTGATATTAGAAAGTGAATTTGCAAGATTATCAAAATCTCCTTATAACTTCTTTTTCATCTAGATTTGAAAGGAAAAATGAGGGTTTGAGTGCTAGAATTCAATGGGACAAATTTATACATTTTGATTGTATTGTATATGAAGAATTAACACTTGAATTTTATGCTACTTTATACTATGAGTCGGGGTAAATTAGATAACTTTTGGTTTTAATCACGTGGAACATCTTATAATTTGGATTACGATGTCATGGAGGAAATATTTAGTTTTCTAAAATCAATAATTATTGAAGGACACAGAAATTTCAATGCTATAAAATATTGAAAAAAATTAACGGTTGGACGTGTTTAATCCACACAATGCACCTAACAATGTTATTAAGAATCTTGAGCACTTATTACTACATAAAGTCATATGTCATGTTATTTTTGAAAAAAGTCAAATTAACAAATGCTCTAAAAAAACATTTATTTCTTCTTTGGTGCATGGATCATAAGATTCAAGTTTGTACATCCACTCATCTTTTTCCAACGATAGTTACTTCACTTAATAAGTAAATTAGCTATCTAGGCATGGGTTTTCTTATCAATGCTTTGGCTCAATTGTATGGTGTTAATGTTGATGACTTAATCCCTATTTTTCTTGAGTATTTAAATCATGCACATTTGAGGCCAACTGAGATTTTGGAGTGCCATGCTATGGAACTCTAAAATATTGATTCAAAATTAAAAGTTAAACACAGGATAGGACAGGACAAGCGAGTTCAAGTTCTACACAACAACACCAATAAGTCTCATCAAGTGTGGAATCTGAGGAGGAAGAGGAAGGATGGGAGACGGTGTTTAAAAATGGAAGAAAATAATAAAAGCCTAGAGGGTCATTTGGACAACACAAATATGGCCCTTTTTAAGAAACTTGGGTTAATAATAGCGGTGGTGGGTAGTTGATAGTTATATAGCTCATCGAAATGCTAGAATGACACTCCAACCAAGCTAAATAAAAAATGTAACATAGTTGAGTAATTGTGTAGCACCCCACTCCCGCAATGACCCGAACCCGACATCGATGGTAATATCAGAGTTCGTGCCCTGCGAGGGTGGCGTGCTAGAGCACTCAATCATTCAATAATTAGTATAATAATTTTTTTGAAATCATAAACATACACAATGCGGAAGTCAATCATCACATACAGTCAATAATAATTTCTATGGCCACTTGGGCCCTTTCACAAATACAAAGCACTTAAGTCAGTTTGACTTTACAATTGACGTATTCATTTGTACAAAAGTTCATAATACACAATGTTATAAAGAAATAAGAAAACACTAATGCAAATGCGGACTGATCCCGACCTCTATTCTTCACTTAAATGATGTAGGTATACTCCCGTTGGCAAAACGAGGTATTCTTCTAATCTATAAAAAATAGTTACAAATTTTGGGTGAGTTTTACGAACTCAGTAAGTGACCATCATCGATGGCTCACCCAGACACATAACACTTTCATATTCACATAAATTTACATTCCACATTTTATACATTTAATCATTTATTTTATGCATATGCAATGCACATGAGACTCACTTTTATTTATTATTGTCGTTATGATTGAGTGCCTTTTTATTAGCTTATATCCCTTAGTGGATACCGAGCTATCTCATATAACGTTCCATATCACTTACATTGCATGCACTTATTCAATTACATCTACTTATCATCGGACCGTAGTCCGGCATTCAACGCATAGTTGAGCATTCACTCTTTCACTTGCATGCAATGCACATTCCAGAAATACTTAGTTCATTTTATTCACATACACTAAACACTTCAATAATTCAGATCAATCATCACAATCATCGGACCTTCTGTCTGGAATCCAAACACAATCATAACACATTCATAAAATCACCCATAAGGCATGTAATACAAAATTTCAGATAACAAACAATAAGGGGAGACCATCTAGGTCTACTCACAGTACGTTCCATTTTAGCATTTGTTTCCAAAATCAGGGAGCGCCTGAATACGGACACCTAACCTAATTTGCTTGCCAAAACTCCAAGTCACAATTGTCTTTCCCCTTGTTCTTGGGTAAGATTCTCTTGATTTCCTTCATTCTTCACCAATTGAAGGAATACTTGGCTCAAAGGGAAACTTTTCTCTTCCTCTACTTGTTTCCCTTCTTGATCTACTCCAAAATCTCTCTTAAAGGCTAGGAAAATTGAAACCCTAGCTTGTTGTCTCTTCTTTTTCTCTTTCTCTTCTTCTCTTTTTACTTCTCTCTCTTTCCTCTAGAATTTTCATTCTTCTCTTCTACTTCCTTCCACTCACGTGTTTCTACTCTATTTATAGGCAAGATAACACTTTTTCTTCCATTTATGCCCTTAATGAGTCCAAAAAGTCCCTTTTATCCTTCCTTACTGGCTTATGTAAACTTATGTATCTTACCAAAAATACCCTTGAACATTCTGACATAACACTTTCTTCTAAAAAATATCCTTCATTGTCTTAAGTTTCTAATGCCCCCGAAATCATTCAATTTGATTTAGTGATTCAGAAGATACACTTCAAACATTTTTGGATTGCTCTTGTTTAAAACAGTATGTTATTTTCAACATCCATCCAAAACTTGAAAGTCTTAGGAACTAAATCACAATTCACTTCCTTCAGATAATTTATAGATATATTTCTTTAGTTTATCCCGAATCAAAAATCATCTCATTTGGATTTCTACAGATCAAGATATCATCAAAACACTAAAGTATGTTCAGTGGGATAACACCAGTTCATATCCTTTAGGAGCACACTCATTGTACCTGTCCTACCTTTTCCACCCAATCTTTCTTACTGAATTTTAGATAGCTTCCATTTTTGGGGTCGATGTATAGAAAAGTCTTACGAATCCAATGGTTCAAGAATCAAGTCATTTGGAGGTCTAGAGAAGACGTTATGGCCAAAAGAATCTAACATGTTCATCTTTTTACTCATATTGTACGTACCTTGGTACAATTGCCATAACTCTCACTACCAATGTCAGATTAACTTTGGTTTTATACTATTAGAAAGAGGACTTCGAGATCTACAATTTTTATGAAGGCTTTAAAGACCAATTTGTCTACCCTCTGTATCATCTCACTTTTGTATCGTCTCACTTTCTTTCGTCTCATTTTCTTCTGTCTCATTTCTATCGTTCACTTTTCCATCTTTCACTTTTCTATTGTCTACTTTCTTCCGTCAGCTTTTTATCGTCCACTTTCTTTCGTATGCTTTTTATCTTCTACTTTTTTCTGTCTATTTTTTATCGTCTACTTTTTTCCGTCTGTTTTTTATCATCTACTTTTTTTCGTCTGCTTTTTATCATCTACTTTTTTTCGTCTGTTTTTCTGCCCAAAATGTCTTCATTTATAAGGATCATAACTTTTGAATCCAATATCCAAAATTTTCATACTATATACCGTTGGAAAGATAAAAGAAAGATATACAACTTTTCAGAAGGAAACTTTACAAAATCTATCTAGATCAAGTCCAGATTTTCTCCCGATTCTATCATCTGTTTTTTTTTCCTTTCACTTTCTATCGTCTGCTTTTCTTCCTTTCGCTTTCTATCATCTGCTTTTCTGCCCAAAATCTCTCAACTTATAAGGATCATAACTTTTGACTCTAATATTTAAAATTTTAATACTATATACCGTTGGAAAGATAAAAGAAAGATCTACAACTTTCCAGAAGGTAACTTTGCCAAAATCTATTTATATCAAGTCCATATTTTCTCCCGAAATCAGAATAAGAATTTTACGATCAACTTTCAATGCCCTGTACCCTATTCTCAACTTCATGATAACTTTTCAGACTCTTAGAGACAGAAATAAAATTTGATGTCTTCATAAAAAATGTAGCCATATATCTTTAGTTTAATCCAAATTAAGAATCATCTCATTTGGATGACTATAGAAAATGTTGTGGATAAAAGACTGAAGCATACTCAGTCAACATTGTCCAGATCTCTACCAAATCTTGTTTCTAAATCTTTCCTTATCACAACTCATACCAAGCACTCTTTCTACTCCTACTCCTCATTTTCAATAAAATCACATTTAATACCATTTATACCCAAAATTTGTCAATAAATACATTTACCACTTTTTATGTAAAAACATTCCGTATTTATGTGCTTATATGCTAACATGATGCATGAGCAAGAAAATGTATTATCTTAATCTTTTTGAGCTCATATTACTGAAAGTTCGGGTTCTAACCCTTAATATGGGGATGAGATGTTACATTTCTCCCCTCCTTAATAAATTTCATCTTAAAAATTGTCATCTAATTGATCAATACGGTAGAGGTGACAATCCCTTATACGCTCCTCTATTTTACATACACTTCATCGCTCGATTACTCATTTTTCCAAAAGACCACAGTAGACAGACTCAATAAGTCTTTCAGTCACTTATTTAGCTATCACACTATCTTGATTATTTCACCTGCATATTTCAGATTACTCACCAATTTTTTTCTTCGTATGCTATCAATCTATTCCTGTCGATCATGTCATTATTTTAGAACCTATTCACATATCACATTTTAAGAATCCAAGACTTCTTTCACCAGTAACTCTAACTCATAATAGTTTTCATACAGACTAATTCACGTAGCTTAACTTATACTTTCTCCAAATTTGAGCACACCTTACCAAGGTGATACTCATAAAAACAATTCATCACTTCTTTGACAATTCACTTCACTCTTCAGTGTTAATACATTCAACTCTTATGTCCATTTCACTATAGCCTCTAAATACGGTGTTGGTCCACCTACCTCATTCATATTTCATGAGTCACTTTACTCTTATTTTAGATTCATCTCACTTACTAACAGTATCTCACATTTATTATGGCCTTATAT
>JANJEY010000009.1:338573-350424 GCA_024703695.1 Erythroxylum cataractarum
GCGACCGATGTCGCGAAGGGTGGCTTGAATGAAATCCCACTCCAGGCGGTCATACGCCTTTTCGAGGTCCACCTTTATGGCCATAAACCCAGTCCTACCAGTTTTGCGGTTCATAGAGTGCAGCACCTCCTGGGTAATGATTATATTGTCAGTAATATGACGGCCCGGTATAAAACTACACTGGGTCGGACTGACAAGCGTCGAGAGATAAGGTTGCAGACGATTAACGATGACCTTAGAAAGAGCTTTGTAGAGCACATTACAAAGCGCAATGGGACGGAATTGAGAGATGGACGTGGGGGAGGGGTTCTTAGGGATGAAGATAAGAACGGTACGGTTAAGAGCCGACTCCCACACGTAATGCCAAAAGATCCGCTGGAGGAAGTGAATCAGGGATAGGCCGACAGTGGCCCATTGGGATTGGTAGAACAGAGCTGTGAATCCATCATAGCCTGAGGCTTTGTTAGGATTCATGTAAAGTCTTTCTTTTTGTTTGTACATTCTATCTTATCAATTAGAGTCCTATTTGGATGGGGGTGTCATCCAATTGGTCCACGTGATGTAATGTGATAGAGATAGACATGATCTTAGCACGATCTTAGGCAGTTCAGTTTAAGTGAGATTATGAATGTAACTTAGCTTCCAAGTTAAAATGCCTATATATAACTCATTCGAGCTTTGTTCTCAAGAGAGCATTTCTTGTATTCTTTTGAGGGAAAGTATATAAAGGTTGGTTTTACCGTATCTCTCTTGTTTCCTTGTTGCCTTTGTTATCTTATTGCTTTCGTAGCATTGTTTCTTCGAGTGTGCGAGGTAAACACTTTGAGGGTCATTGAAAGTTGGAAGTCTTGCTTAAGCGGACCTAAGTGAGACTACTGTGCAAAAGGTGTTGGCAATCAACTTCGGTAAAAATTTGAGTCCCAAGGTGACCTTTATTTTGTATCACTTAGCATGACATCGTAACTGTTCATTTTGGGATTACCAAAAACTTGATTTCGTTGTTGACGTGGATATGCTTGGGGATGAATGCCATCCCATAGGAAGCAAAGTGACATATCTATTTACTGCTATATGAAAGGATGACAATCGTTGACATCAGGCCTTAAAATGACATTTTTTGTCATTATTTATCATTGAATCTCTTTCGCTTGGAGTAATGTGAAAATGCTCCATTGAACTTCTCAATTTTTATTCTTTTATATTTGAATAATATCTAATATTATAAAAGAGTGACGTTTATCTAATTCATTTTTCTGTCACAAAACATAAACTTATACTAGCGAATAATGCAACCTAACGTATATTCTAAATAAATTATTATAATACTTATTAAACGATTAGGTGAATATAGTTAAATCACATTTTAATTTAGATTTAATGAAATATAAGAAATATAACATTAGTATGAATCAAAACGAATCTAGATTAATATCCTAGTATTTTTTAATTTTAAATATTTGAATTTGTTTTTTATAGATGAAACAAGAAGAAACTTGTTATAAATACATATTTTTATCATATATTTTAATATTTAATTTATATTTAACAAATAATTTGTTTTATAAAATATGGATACATGTGAAATTATTCTAATGAAAGCAACCCCATCAGAATACAAAATTAGCCAAGTTTTCAGTCTCGTCCTGGATTCCAATTATTGGGCACTATAAACTCAGGTCTGGATTTTTCTAATGAAGAAAAGAGTACAATCATATCTTAAAACAGATAGTTGTTTTCTTTCCTTAGTGAAGCTGTGGTGTGTAAAATAGAAACGGAAGAAGAGCAACTGCAATATCACAAACAATTTCTCCCTAAAACAACTCTGGAATGAAATATCTACATCACATTAATCAATTATGCGCAGATGACTCAACATAATCTACCTCTGACCTTTCTTCAAATATCCTTCCCCTTGCCTTATTTGCCTGAAATTGGAACAAATTAAAATGATTAAAAAAAAAGTTGAATTAGAAAGGTCCCTTGCAAATGGCATACAAGTGAAATTTACGAGGGAGCCAGTTAGCTGGTTGACCCAAGTTAAAACTTTAGTGTCACGTGTGATGAGATTTGAGATAACAGGGACAGGGAAAACACACACCTGCTTTTCCCAATGGGTACCGCATGTAACAATAGAGAGTAGAATTGTTTGCACAAAGGCACCAAGTTGTATTCCAATCCACAGGCCATAGCCTCTTAGCCTTAAAGGAAAAGCTAAAATAGCAGCTGCTGGAACCCCTAAAAGATAGTACGCCCCAAGGTTAATGTAAGCCCCTATGTGCTGCCATCCGCATCCCCTTGAAATACCTGAAACAAAGTTAATTATTAGTATCTTGGATTGGTCAGTATCAGAAATATTAATTTTGGAGTACCTGAAAATAGGCCTTGTAAACCATCTAAAACTACTGAAACACAGACCAAAGGGGCCATTCTCGTGACGTAATTCACTACTTCCTTTTCATTGCTGAAGGTGTAACCAAAGATACTACGGGTAGCAAAAAGCGTTGAGCTTAATATGAGCGATTCTATGATTGTAAGCAACATTGTAACGTATACAGCTGTACGGGCTGCTTGTGGGTTCCCTGCTCCTAATTCATTCGAAACTCTAGTGCTGTGGCAATTGGCAAAAGAATGTTATTGATCATCAGATACGGCAAACATATGGAATAGAAATAACGTGTTGTGTATATACCTCGCTGCAGCGCCAAGCCCATTATGTACTGAGTATAATGTTGTAATAGTTGTGAGACTACAGAGTCAGAGAGAAAAATGTCAGCATTTGCAACAAAACCATTCATTTAAACCACTACATACTTACTTTTAGGATACAATATACTATGTAATTTACTTGCATGGATATCCGAGTACTATTTTCAAAATTTGGATAAATACCAACCACACTGAGAGCACCGAGGCTTCGAGCTTTGGATTTGGTAGAAGTCCCGAGAGCAAGACAATTAGCTCAAATGACCAACCTTCCAGGCTACATGAATCAATTTAGAAAACATTATCAAAGACAATTTTAAGAAACAATACATTGAATTTAAACAGTGATAATGAAAGACTTGCCAGATCATTACTGCAGATGGGATGGCAAATCGAAAGAACTTCCCTACACTGTGGAATGCCTCTCTAGTAAATGGCGCCCGAGTTTTGGCACAGACAGAAGATAACTTCATATAAACTCCAAGAAAAGTGATATTCAACCAAATAGATATGCATAGTGCAAATGCTGCTCCAATATTTCCTAGCTCAGTCTTGTTTACTAAAGCCCAACATAGAGGTACGTGTATGCAAAGCGTGACACCAGAGGCTACCAGCATTGGTATGACCAAACTCTGTACCTGATAGTATCTAATAAGTGGCTGAAGAACCGCATGACCAAAAAGTCCCGGAATTAGGCAAGCCAAAAACTTTCCTGCTTCATATGAAATTGCAGGGTCTTGTCCAATTAAAACAAGAAATTTTCCCATGAATATCCATAGAACAGAGAGACGGAGTGAGAACAATAATAAGCAGAAGATAGCAGTGTTAGTTTCCACTCCCAATTTCTGATATTGTTGTGCTCCATAAGCTTGCCCGCATAGAGTCTCCAATGCACTAGCCATCCCTAACTGTGTATGGCATGTTTTAGATAGAAACAGAAACACATGTTTCAGATAGAACATCCTAGGCTTTGCATTTTCACGAAAACACACATTTCAAAATGCAAAAGTTATCGGATAACTGCTTAATAACCTTTTCAACTTCTAATGCACATAAAATAAATTTAGACCTATTTAGATTTTTCATCTTCTGCAAATTATCAGCCTATTCTTAACACACTATATATCTATCAAACTTTTTGATTTTTATTATAGGGTGTGGAGAACTCAATTAAAAAAACAACTCAGAACATAATATATTAATTGTAATATTTTAAAATCACAATACTCTTACCAATTCTCCACTCCACACTAACACACACCTCTCGCTTTATTACACGGCACACACTCTCACATGCCCTCACTCACACCTGTTTAATTGTTTTTCAAGCCTACACACTTATCATGAAGCTTGGCTCCTTTTATACCCATCCAAAGTGGGTTGTTAACCGACTTAAACTTTCTATAATATTCTAGATAATGTTATTCTAGAATATTAGGGGAAGTTTATATAAAAGATATTAGTGTATATAGAATGGGAAGTTTTTAATGTGATCACAAGAGACGATGATGTTGGTGTCTTTTTAACACTTCCCCTCACCGACTACTCTCTCGTTCTTAAAGTCATACCAAGTTGCTTTCTAAATTCTTCAAAATTTGTTATGTTGATTCTTATGTTAAATAAGCCTGCAACTTGGTCTTCTATTTTTGCATATTTTATTTCGATTTGTCCTTGTACTTTTTTTCAAAAAAAGTCATGATGTACCTCCATGTGCTTGGTTCTTGTATGAAATACTGAATTTTCCGCTAAATATATTGTTATTGATTATCACAATGTAGCTCCATTGGATAGTCTATTGACTGATGGAGATCCACCATTAGCTGTTTTATCCATTCACCTTCTTGTGCTACCATTGCTACTGCACGTCAGTGGTTGACAAAGAAACTATTAGTGGTCTCTTGTTGAACCAAGAGATTGCTCCACATTCAAGTTTGAACACAAATTTAGTGGATGATCTTCGAGTATCATCGTCTCCAACATAGTCGACATCCCAGTACCTCACTACCTTGCATATACTTCCCTTTCTATATAGTACTACTAGGTCAAGTATTCCTTTTATACACCTGAGTATGCATCGAACTGCATCTAAGTGAGGTTTCTTGGATTGTCATGAATTAACTAGCCACTGCAATAGCAAATGTTATGTTAGGCTATGTTATTGTTAGATAAATGCATCCCATAAGCTGTTGATAGATTGTTGGATCTCCTAACTCATAACCTTTTCAGAACAAAGTTTAGTTTTTACCTTCATTAGGGTGGAAACTAGTTTGTAGTCAAGAATTCCAAAATTATGCAACAAGTCTTTAGCATAGTTTTGTTGACACAAGAACACTCCTTCTTTGACTTGGTCCACTTCAATTCCAAGGAAATGCTTTAAGATTACTTCAAATCTGTTGAACTTCTTTTTCATTATCATTAATAATGATAAGATCATCCACATAGATAAGCACTATTGCCAACTTTCCATTCTCATTTTTCATAAAGAAGCTTGAGTCTACTAAAGTCATTGTGTATCCACTTTTTATTAAGAATTCAACAATCTTGTCATACCACGCTCTTAATGCTTGCTTTAACCCATAAAGAGCCTTCTTTAATTTACATACATAGCTTGCATGAGCTTTGTCATCAAAACCTTAAGACTACTCCATATATACTTCTCTATCAAGTTCTCTATTAAAGAAGGCATTCTTTACATCCATTTGTCAGAGTTTCCAATATTTATTAAATGCAAGGGCAAACAGCACATATACTTTTGTGATCTTTGCTACCAGACTCAACCTTTCATCATATTCTAACTCGTACTCTTGAGAAAACCCTCGTATAATCAATCAAGCCTTGTACCCTTTGATTGTTCGGTCAGGTCGTCTCTTTACCTTGAAAACCCACTTGCAAGAAATTGGTTGTGCATTCTTGCATTGTGGCACTAAGTTATCTTTTAATACTTGAATTTCTTCATCTATTGCTTTATTCCAGTCTAACCATTGTGATGCTTCCTCTTAGCTTGTTGGCTCAACTACTCCATTTTTTTTGTTAATGCTGTATTTGCATACTTGGGATGCGACCTTTTTTTCTAGCTTACCTGTATAAAGATAGTTGAAGAACATCTTGTGCTTTTGGCTCTTCTAGTTGACTTGATCTTTCTCCTTCAAGAGTTGTATGATTCACTCTAGTTTATCATGGCTTCTCCTTGATGACGGTCACTAATCTCTACTAACTCTTCTATTGGTCTTACTTCTTCAAGTGACTCTTGTGATTTGTTAAGCTCAGACAGCTCTTAAACTCTTTCTTGTAGATTTTCCTCAATTGCTTTGGAATCAAAGTAAAAAAAAAAAAAAAAAAACAACTTGTGGTAACTATCATAACGATGCCTCCTCAAACACCACATTTCTTAATACATAGCATCGATTTGTTATTAGATCACAAATCTCCAATCTTTTCGTTTGTTGTCATATCCCACGAATATGCATCAAATGATTCGAATTATCAAACTTACTCTGTAGGTAGTTTAGACAACCAATGAATCAAAAATGACTAATTGTGGGTTTGACATTCCATAACTTTTCAAATGATCAAATAAATTGCAGTCGAGCTTGAACAATCTATTGATAACTTATGCTATTGTCTTCATACACTTGGCCTAAAATCTAGGCGGTACATTTTTAGCACGCTTTTGCATATTTAGGCCAAGTGGTGACTCTTCTTTTCAACAATGTCATTCTATTGTGGGGTGCTCGAACAACTGAATTGCCTACGAATTTTATTTTCTCATAGGTATAGTTAAAAAAATCTTTGGATGTGTACTCTCCCTCATTGTTTGTACGGAAGAAAGTTGATGTGCTTTTTCATATTGACATACAACACATACTATATTATCACGTACATCTAATCGAGAAAGACCTTTAAGTAAGGACTTATTCATTATTGCCTTCAGCTTGTGATAACTCACATACCTAAGCCTTGCATGCCACAAATCAAGTGTCTCATTTTTTCTTGTCTTATTTACATTTGTCGTGAGTGCAGTTATAATATAGACAGACTCCAAACGTTGCCTTTCCATGATGGTTGTACATGTTGGCTTCAAGCTTCGATACACCTTTACATTTTTTGGACCGAACACTACATAATTTCATGAATATGTGAGATGTGAAATAGAAAGGAAAATTTTCGTCATCCTTGACACATGATAGACATTACTCAACTCCACCTTGTGATGATTGTATCGAGGCACTATTATAGTCTAACTTGCATTGCACAAAGACTTAAACTAGGCTGATTCACAACTTAATTTGGACTGAAATTCAGTTCTACCAATCAATTTCTATCTTGTACTTGGGAAAGTTAAAGGAAAAATTTTCCTTTCTTGTTTTTAAGAAGATTTAAATCCATAAATTGATGTGAAAAGTCATTAAATGAAGCACTAATTTCTAAATGATTACTGTTTTATTTTTTAACGAAATTGACTCAGTAAGAAGTGGATAAATTATTAAATTTTGAAGTACTGGTTACGCCACATTTAAACTACAAGCTCACTCACGTAGTTTTGAGCCGGAGTCTTGGACAGTAAAAACATTTTATTAAACAAAAACTGAAATTGAGACAGCCCCTGTAAGGTAGAAATTATTTGCACGTGTAGGAGTGGTAACGATGATAAGAGGACGTTACGACGAGGATTTACGTCTACACCACAACTTGTTACTCCCGAGGGGCTAGGAATAGACTTCTCATACTAATACTTTTCCTTGTCTTGTATGCTACAAACAGTGACCAGTCAACCACAGATTTGTGGGCTTTTTGGCATTTTCCCCAGCACATGAAATGGATGCACTAATTGCTCAGTCCCTGGCCACGTCCATTATTCTGAGTGGTCCTTTTATTAGGTGGAGGGTCAGGAGAATGATATATAATCACCAGAAAAAAAAAAATTTCAACCATAAAAGTTTCTTATGAGCAATTAATGTTTACGTAAAACAATATTAAATTTAAACCTCAAAAAGGACTTGTCCAAAATTATCATTTTGCTTCCAGTCAGTGTTTTATATATTTTTATCAGTCCAAAATTATCATTTTGCTTCCAGTCAGTGTTTTATATATTTTTATCAAAACATGCCACCTCAGAAAGTTCAACTTCAATTCAGCGGTTTGATTGCTGCATTATTTCCGCTTCATATCATAAGAGTCTTCTATTTTTTATTGTCGTCTCTTGATTCATAAATAAAGAGTTGTTGTGATCTATTATCAACTACAGCCTACAGGGATTAGTCTTCCCCAGCAATTGGATGGGTGAGTTTCTTCGGTATATTAGAAAGCACGAATGTCTACAGAACTTCCACATCGTGAACTTTTCAAACTTTAAATTAACTTTATAAATTAGCTACAGCCGTAATTAGTTAAGTTGGTTATTGTGAGCTAGCTCCACGTTAAGTTGAATTAATGCAACACAACACAGATGACGACAGGAGGAAGGTAGATGATGCTTTTTCAAATTGTCGTGGGACTAAATGGGATTCTGTACTTTGAACTTTCCTGTAAAATTCTCTCCCCTAAGAAATAAGGATTTCTTTGGTTCACACCTATAAGAATTCTATTCCTGCTATATTCTTAAAAGTTAAGTAATCCTTTTATTTGGTTAGACAAAAATATTAGAATACCTAATCTTAAGATTAGATATTCCTCAACTTTTAGGAATAGCTAAAGATCATCAAAAAATGTCTTTAGCTATTCCAAGAATAGAGTTATTTATTGAAGAATTTTTTATCCTCCACATTTCTTCTTCATAATTATTAATTATTATTATTTAATAATAATTATTGTTTATCATTAATAAATTATTATTATTAATAAAATTAATATTAATAAGAATAATAATATGTAGAAAATTAATAATACTAAGAAAAAAATTAATAATAATAAAATAAATATAATTATCTATTGTAGCCTTTAAACCAAACATGCAGTAAAATATTTATTAACCCTTAACTACGTGGAAAAAATCAACCTTTTCGCCAAGTTAATTTAACAATTTGATGATTCGCATTCTGTAAGTGCCATTAAAGTCGTGACCGGAAGGGAGAAGCATACCAAGTCAGAGACAGCTTAGAAGAAGATAGAGAGAAAAGAACCAAAATGATTAATACTAAGATCGACTTACAAGAACAGTGTAGCCACTGACGGAGCAGAGAGAAATGGCTATGGCGGTACTAGAGAGAGAAAGCTCGTCCAGGTGGCCAACCATCATCAGGCATATAACTTGCAACAAGTACTGTGACAAAGTCACGGCCACCATAGGCCCTGCTATGTAACACACCCTCTTCACTTCTGGAATCAACTCCTCCCATCTTAGACCATCTACCTGCTCTTTTACCAGTAACCTCTCATGCATGCTCTTGGTGGTCAGTGTGTGATCTCCCATGGAGTTCTTTGGTCTCTCTTTAGGGATCTGTGCACAAGCCAATTATTTGCGAGGGTTAATTTCGGTGGTCCGCATCTATATTTTGGAATGGCTGTGGCACGGGACCACCGTGGCTTAATTAAAAATAAATCTGTAACTTTAAGTTAAATATAACAGCAATATTAAATAAATAAATTTGATTATCACAAACTTTTTTGTTTAACAACAGAAAAATAGAATATCATTTAATTTGTTGAAGATTAGTTAAATATTGTTGAATGGGTTTACAAACTTAAGGGTCGGAAGAAGGAAGGACGATCATGTTGTGTTTATGATGACTTTTTCGATTGTATAGTTTATACAATTTAGAAAGAAATTAACACAATCTTCAGGAACTCACCCATATCATATAAATAAGATATAGAGTTACGTTATTAGATGGATAAGAGAATCTATCTTTCCTAAAGAATTGGTTAGAGGATATTGAATTCTATCATTATTCATAACGAATTTAAAATACTAATGCATATTCACTTCCGATGCGGATAGCTCACTTCTTACTCTTTATTAAATGAAAACAAACCTAGCTTAGGTTGCTCAGGGTTTTAGTATATTTGTTTTTCTTTGTCCTATTTTCTTATTAATTACTTGTAATATTAGTAGGACTCTCAGTCAATTAAATGATGTTGCCCATTAATTAATCCTGCAACTTGTTGTTTTGAAATAAAGTTCAGTTAAGGGTAAAAGACAAAAGAATCAGATGTTAATTTATTGAACATGATTGTGAGAATAAAATTAAGATAGCGGAGCTTCCTATAAATTTCAAAAGCAGTAAAAGCGAAAAAGAAAGGAAGTTGTAGCAGCTGGAAATAAAAGTCTATGGGATTTGTGGATCGACTCTGTAAGCGTTAAATAAAAGTCTACCATGAAAGGAATCGGTGTTCAATCGACTGATTATTCAAATCTTTTTAACTAATTCAAGATTGCATCTATTTTAGAAATCCTCGGTAATTATTATGAATTACATTTACCAAAATATGAAAAACAAACACTTTACTGCAAAACTCTACATTAGTAAGATGTGTGTGTTAGAGTGGAGCATGTTTTATTTTGTATTTCACCCCTTGTAATTTAAAAAAAAAAAGGACCCTTTGGGACACCCGTTTAGATGAAAGAAGTGAAGCAAAAAGGCTAGCTGGCAAAGTAACTAATTAATGTATGGTGCTGTTTTGGCTATGCTTTAATTTTGCGAGTATGAATAGGAATGAGGAGGAGTTGGAGCCACATTAACAAAGAAAAAAGAACTCTTTCTTTTTGTGTGTGTGTACTTGTTGGGATGAATAATGAACACGTTGTTTAACAAAGAGGATAGTGGAGAAGATGGTGACAGGGGAAACAACTGTGAATAAATAGGACAAAAGCTGCAGGTTTTTTTTTAGGAAAAAGGGACATCAATGACATGAAAGGTCAGAAATAATTAGATAGGAGACAACTGGTTGGTTGCATAATTTTAAGAGGAAGGCCTACCAGGTAGGAAAATGTTTCTTTCATGGACGAGTTTAAAGGGACCTCTTAACCCTATACAGGATTCTGGTGTTAAAAATATTTCATAGCAAAAAATAAAAAATAAAAAACATAGTGTTAACAGACAATTATTTAATTTTACTTCATTTCATAAAATATTTATGAACAATAGTTGGATTTTTAAGATGTTTTTTTAGAGGATTTCAAAGAGTTGAATTTTAAGATATATTCAATTTTACTTCATTTCGTGAAATATTAGAGACAGTAGTTGGATTCTTAAGATTGATGTTTCTTAGAAGACTTCCCTAAGGGTTGAATATTGTTCTTCTAAGATCTTATAAAAAATAATTTGAGGTTATTTCCTATACTTTAGGACTCCACATTGGTTTGCTTGCATTTTTTATTTTGCAACACATGGATCATTGAATTAGTTAAATACACCGTTAACATCATCACACGCTTACTATCTTACATAACGCAATGTGATTATTTAATTTTATGTAATTATAGGTTATCTTGTTTTCTATGTCTCCCACTGTATCTCTAGACAATCAAGGGTATAACCTTAAATTTGAGTCAGATAACAATCGCTGGTAAATAACTTTATGAGACAAGGAAGATCTATATGAATTATCGGCTTGCAACGTTAACTTCACATAAATTTCAATTACGTAACTTCCTGTAGATGACCTTTCATTGAGTAAGTAATTAAAGAGGTTGATAATCTTTTTATAAAGCCCACAAAAGAGAAATAAAAGCAGCTCAACCTTAACCAATCAACCCAGCAGCCCAGCCCATAAAACTCTTAAACATGGGGAGTATAATTAGGAGATTTCACCTGGAAATTCTAACACTAACCAAAAAAGAAAAGGTTTCTTCTTTATCTTCCTCACCATTTTTTTCAGTTGGTAAGGGTGTAAATGCACAATTTTTTTCCCGCATATGAAACTTCTCTCGTGTGATCCCTCATTTTATTTATTTTACAAAAAAATTGTGATAATTTGTGGAGATTAATAACCCTACAAATTTCTTAGTGCATCGGTAAAATTTCAGCAGCTATTATATATCTTTTATTGTGAATTTTAGACATCCTACACTAGTTTATAGTTGAATTGTATGTTGTGATTGTGTGGGAGAATAAATTGAAGTCATGAAAAAATGAAAAAAAAAAAAAAGATGGCTGAAAAATGAGAAAAGAAGAGGGAGGAAGGAGAAGAACAGATGGTGAAGATGAAA
>JANJEY010000009.1:357444-380316 GCA_024703695.1 Erythroxylum cataractarum
CATAATTATCCCAAAATTCACAAATCATATCTTAATCACAATAAAATTGCCGGAAATGTCAGAAATGCATGTACCTAAAAATGCATGTGCAAAATAACTCATTCCTCTATAATTAGAGGCCAAATGAATGCTCAATTCAGTATATGCAATAAAACCTATTAGCCCGTCCCAAATTACCAAAAATAACCTTCCCATCGGTGATGGGATGTTACAGCAACTAGAGAGAAACAAGCTTAAAAAGACAGTCATTCTTATGCCCTATCCTAAAAACTTTACCTATATGTGAGTCTTGCATCATATAACCATGACTCAAAAAGTTTATATTAACACTAAGTTTAAATAATTAACTAATGAAGATAGGATTGATAAATAGTTTGGGCACATAAAAAGGATTGGATAAGGATAAGTAAGATTAAAAAATATTGCCTACAGTTGAATAGAAAAAATAGAATTTTTAGTAATGTGAAAAAAATAGTATATGATGTCACAATGTAAGAAGAAAATTTTAATGTCTAATTGATGTAAGGCCTAATTACATGTTGTTATCTAAAAAATAAATAACATTTTATTTGGGAATAGGAGAGGAAGTATTAGAATAATCCACACAACTTTCCACAAGTTGTGCTTCAAGTTAACCTACCAATCCATCATGATTGAAATTAACTGGGAAAATATATTTAAATCCAATTACCTTTTTTCTATAAGTAAGTTGACATAATCCCCTGTACAAATAACATATAAGAATTCACCTCTTTTATTATAGCATCAAGTTAGCCAAGATTTAATAAGGCTTTGGGAATAACTTTTATGAAAATTACATAATCAAGTGAGCAAAAAAGAGCAAGAAGCAAAAGATAAGTGATCATTAAAAAAACAAAAAAAGATAAATGCACTGATGTTTATCTTTGCAAAGAGAAATTGGGAGAAGATCATCATTTATAGGATCTAATGTCAAAGAAGAGACGAGTACCAAACTTGTATCAAGATTCGCTTAGCTTCTATAATAAACATAATGAATAGTTAGTGACAGTAGTTATGTAGAAGTATCATACATAGAAAAATCAAGAGTGGTATGAGATGTGATCTTAAAAATCAATATATCATCTTGTTTCTCAAAAATCAACGAATTGAGAAAGAAATGAATGTTTTCCAAAAAAGTAACTTTAGATGATACAAAATACTTGTTGAGGTTAGGACAACAACATTGACATCCCTTTTGCATACAATAATAGCCAAGGAAAATATATTTTAAATATTTGAGATCTAACTTAGTTACATAAGGACAAACATTATGGACAAAACAAGTATTACCAAATATTCAAGGTGTAATAGGGAAAAAAGGTTATTGGGAAAAAAGATGTTATAAGGAATCTCACCATAAAAAACATACAAAGGCATGCAGTTAATTACATTATAGGTTTTTATGACTAAATCATCCAAAATTGTTTAAGAATATGCAATTAGAGTAAAAGTGCTTTAGTGATTTCAAGGAGATTTTATTTTTTCTTTTAACATCATTTTGAGATGATGTATCAACATATGAGGATTGACGAAAAATGTCATTTTGAACCATGCATATTTTGAATGATAGTAAAAATTTCTCTGGCATTAGCACTTCTCCAAGTATAGATTGAGACATTAAATTTTGTTTTTATTTCAACAAAAAAAGTAGTAAAATGGAAAAATAATTCATAATGATTCTAAATTAAATAAAAATATATGATACGAAAGTGAGGCCACAAGTGAGTTCATTCACATATATTAAATAAACGAAAAATCTTGGTAGATTCAAGATAGAGGAAAGAGAAAGTAATGAGGTAAGGTTGAGGGTGTCAGAACCAAGAAAAAAAGAAATAGATCTATAAGATAAAGTAACACTTGAAGGAAATATGTGTTTTAGGAAAGTAGAGAAAGCACTAGAATTTCCTATTATATGATTTGAGACACTAGAATCAACAAGCCATTATAAGGCAGATAAAAAATACATATAAGTATATTACCTAAATTAGCAGTAGTGAAGATGGGATAAATAAAGTTTTTAGCGCCTTGTTATAATGAATATGTCAAATTCATTTTCATAAAGTATAGTTTTCTCTTTGACAAATGAGTTGGGAATAGACAAGTGGCTACAACATAAGCTAAATAGGACTTTTCATATTTGTCTTGAGGTTTTTGGCATGTGTGTTTTGTATAGCCTGGCTCATGATAGCAATGATGTATTATTCCTCGTACATCTGGACTCTTATTATCCTAACTATCTATCCCTCCTCCTCTATTTTTATTTTGATTATATAACTTCCTAGTAGAAAATCTATTATTCTAACTAATAAGAGCTCTAGGACTTTGAATATTGGAAGTTATAAATGCACTCATATCTATACACAACATTCAAATGAATGCCTCATTAGTAAGTAAATCCTAACATTAGAGAGAATTGGAGACTTACAGTCTAAAATTGAGATTTAAAACTAATAAAAAAACTCATTATTGCCATCTAATCTCATTAATATTACTATAATTTAGCATTAAAACTAAAAAAAAGATATTCAATTTTTTATAATGTCTATGTGAAATTCATAAAATATGCTTAAAGAGACTACTTTTGTTGCTCATCATGATAAAAACCTTTACATACTTCATAAATACAGTAAATATTCCATTTTAAAAATATAATAATTCTAAACATTTTATCAATTCTTTAGCATACTCATATTAGTTAATCAAATGAATTACTTCATTGATAACATAATTTGAAATTTGAAAAAATAGTTGAGCATCATCTCATGGATACTCCTTATAAGAATTTTCAATGGTAAATCATCAGTAAGGTGATGGTACTTAGAAAATCTCCTTATATAAATTAGAAAAGTTTTAAACAAATCCAAATAATTGAGACTAATCAATTTATGTTCCATTATTTTAGACTAATCAATTTATAGTCTTTCACAAATTAAATCAGAAGGGAATGCCAGAGCTTATAGAGAGGATCTTATGCAATTTGTCTCAATTAAGATTTCTGAAGATTTAGCCAACAATCTAACCATGCTTGTCACTGATAAAGAAATAGAGGAAGTAGTTTTAAAAATGAATGGAGGCTCCAAATCTAGATGGATTGAATGGGAATTATTATAGAAAAACATGGGATAAAATAGGGAAATTCATTAAAGAAGATATGCATGAGTTCTTTCAAAAGGGAGTGTTACTCGAAGAGATTAATACGACATTCCTATGTTTAATTCCTATAATTCATAACCCTACATGGAGTGATTTTAGACCTATATCTTGCATTCATTTTATTTATAAGATCATGTGCGCATCTTCACTTGCAAGTACATGAAAGTTAGGCAAAAGATAAATTAAGCTAGACCTAAGTTCAAAAGTGAATGCTCAACAAAATTAGGAAAAGTGATTAATAATGGTATTTTAGTTAAGTCTGGTGCAACAAACTCTTTTAAAGTTATCGAATTGGCCATTGATTCTTCAAACCCATGTTCTTTTTATATTTCTGGAGTTGTTATGGTTATCCTTCTTAAACTTCACAATGTCATTTTAATTTTCAGATCAAATTGTACAATTTTTAATATGTAATCTTATTACTACCATACACAAGCACCACCAAACATGAAAAGGTCAAGGAATAAATGTAAAAACTGATTATCAAATATATATACAAAACATCGATTGAAATCAAAATCAAAAAATAAATCATTACACTCTCCGACAACGACACCAAAATTCTTGATGCGTGTCAAACACACCAAAAGTAAATCCTAACTCTGTCAACTAAATTTGATGTAGTGGTGAGTAGGGATCGTATCCACAGAGAGTGTATGTGTAGCTTTTGTAATGAAAGAATTAGTGTTTAGGAAATGAGGGGGTTTAGTTGGATTCAATTAAGAAAATAAAGTAAAATTAGATTAATGAAATTGAATCAAATCAAATGGTGGAAAAATTTTGAGATTGATGAATGAGTTTAGAATCCGATTCTCAGTTCAATCTCAGATTCTTATGAATGAACATACTTAATCTTCATGTTGTTCTGTTACCTCACTTAGAAACTATTAACTATAGGTTAAAAATAAGCTTTGTTAACCTAGTTTTTCCTTAGGTCGTATCTAATTAAAATAAGATCTTTGATTAGATCTAACCATCAAATAACCTAGATTAAGCTCTCTAAATTTAGCATGAAAACTACATTTTAAACTAGGGAAAAATGTTAATTTAGGCAACAACCACAAAAGCTTGGGTCATTTAACCTATATTATGTTATCATAAATGATTCACATACTAGTTTACCATAAATGAATCAAAGATTCAACTATTAAGTATTGTATTTTAAATTTTGGCAACGGGTCTAGACATAAATGTTCTATTAAAAGATTTTAAATCATTCTTACATGAATAACCAAAACATTAAGCAAAGGATAACACATTAATTTCTAGAGAGAGAATCAACAATACACGATGAAGAGATGCCCAAATGTGTTCTTTAGTTTTGATTTCCCCTTCTAACTGGAAGGAAGAATGCTAGCTCTCCAGATATCTCAAAGAGCTAGGTATTCTACCCACTTTTGTGCTTCTAAAACACTTCTTACCTTGTTTAGCCATCTAAATGTCCATATATAGCAAAAATTAGGGTTCTAGGATATACACAATTAGTTACACTACGGTGTATATCCCAATTCATGTTTCTACACAACCATGTAAGCATATATATGATCGTGTAAGTTGCAAGAAGAGTTTAAGTGATCTCAGAGTTACACGATTCCTTACATAGCCATATAGGTTGCAGAAACTTCATTTCTTAAATTTTCTTATCCCATCTTCACCCTGATTCATGTCCTTATTCCATAAAGGAAAATAAGGTTGAACATCAGGAGGATGGCTCCAAGGATGTTCTTTTGACTTATTTTAGTTCTTGTGCTTCCAACTTATACCTAAAGCCAAATATGAACCAAAATAAATATCTTAAGCACTTCATAGCTTTAATAACTAAGCATTAAGGAGTAAGTATATTATCAATCAAGCACTCGTCACCTTCTCCAATGGTTAGGAATGATTATAAAGCTTATTTAAAGTGGGAGACAAGGATATAATTGATATTTAAATAACATAATTACTCTAAGAAGAAGAAGGTAAAGCTAAAGATAATAAAAGTATACCAATCATACCATAATTAAGTGGGATGAGATAGTAAATAATAAGAGACAAAATTGGGAGTGACTTATAGAGAGTTAGAATGAATTGAAGGAAATTATGAGAAAGGGTTTTGTGTCAAACTGCTATTATAAGGATCTTCAATGGTTGCAAAGTCCTACCTAAGGATCAAAGAATGTGGAAGACTACTATAAGGTAATGAAAGTAGTCATAATATGAGGCAATATAAAGGAGAACATAGGAGCAATAATAAATGTTATTGAAAGGGTTAAATGAACCAAGAGCTATAGAGGTAGAATATATTCCATAGTAGATGTCATAGTCATAACAAGATATAGAGTATGATCATTAATGGAAAGAGTTTAACTAATATAGATATCCCTTTTAGAGAAGTTAAGTTTTCCTAATATAAAGAATTTGAAGCTTGGCATATGAAACCATACAAGTTTCAATGGCTAAATGAATTTAGTAAGGTAAAGGTCACTAAAACAATTTTGGTCTCCTTTTTAATTAGTAGATATTATGATATGGTATTGTTTAATGTGGTGCTTATGCATTTTGGTCATGCTCTCTTAAGGAGGCTTTGGTAATATGCTAAAAGGGCCATAAAAAGATAGCTTACAAACATGAATTCCTTTCTTTAGAAAAAATAAATTGAAAACTCTTATATCTTTAACAACTAAGTTGGTTTATAAAACCAATTGAAATTGAAAAGGTAGAATAAATAAAGGAAAAGTGAAACTGATAAAAATAGTAATATCATGAGTTCTTTTATACCTTTTTATAAAGAGATTCTTGTTTCCTTTTGATGAAGGTGAAGCTTTAAGGACAAATCCTTTTAAAGAATGGGGGTATGATGCAAAAACCGTAAGCCTAAATAAAGTATCTATAACACAGATACTCAAGTCAATTATAAGAGATGGAGATTATAGCAGTTCAGATGCAAAACACTTATCTTTAACTGAACATGATCTTCAATATAGGCATAGCCTATACCTCTTCTAACTTCACAAGTTAGGGATTATGCTAGGTCTTTGACCTTGTGCATGCCTTGAACTATATCCAATTTCTTAGGGATAAAGAAGGATTCATAACCTCTATTTGTGAACATTTTTATTTAATTTGGGAAACTCTAATTTTTTATTTTAGTATTTAAGTAATGATTCTTTTCAGATAGAAAAGTTTATTTAAGATATTTGTTTATTGAGAGCCATTAGATCTTTTTTCCCCTCATTCTTTATAAAATTTCAAACTCATCCAAAAAATTTCTTTGTGGCATTTAAATACTTTATGAATTTCATTCTTAATTCTTTATAATCAACGAATCAATTCCTTTATATGTTTGTTCTAACTTTATTGGGTCTGATTCAAACTTGTTTATGGATTTTCTAGAGTATATTCCTAGGTGGATTTATATCAAGTTTGCTTGTAATGTTTAACAAATTTATTTAGCTGTATTCTCCCTAAAAATAATACGACCTTCACCCATATTCTCAACCTTATATAACTTGTTATTCATATTAGTCTATAATTTTCTTACCTTGAAATATATGACACTAGTTAGTTTATTTTATACAAGGCTAAATAGGTATTGGTGGATGCCTTCTAATATTTGTTTTAAGTATGCCACATAGTCTCTACCTTATTATTGGAAATACCTCTCTATAATGCTACCTGTAATCTTGCACTCTCCTGTAATAATATCTTTGAGAGAATTGTCATTTATATATGTCAATCATATAAAAAAATAAAAATACCACTAATCTCATTTCCTAATAATACATAACTAACAAATACAAAAGGAGCTATCTTCCCTTACATCTAATCATTCCTTTCCAAATAGTTGAGAAAATGGAGGTCTCTTCCTTCTCTTCCTTCTCTCTACCCACGACCCTCTTCCTATACTAAAACATAATTCTTTTATGATTATGCCCTCTTACCTTTTTCTTTTTTACCTACAAACATCTCATTCTATGATTTCTTCATTAAACTTCATTCGTTTGCCTGACTGTCTCGATCTTTTTTTTACTATTTTTGGAGGCCTGCCCAAACTCACCAAATTCGAGTTCTAACAATTTACTATTAATGGTAATGTGTTACTCATAGCCACTTAACCTTCCTCGACCTTCGCTATGGTGACTGATGAGTTCTTTCCTATATTAACCACTTCTACACCTCTATATCTCCATTCCCCAATCTTCACTTTAAAAGGTAGAGAAACCAACATGGAGTCAAGTAGTAGGTGATCTTGATTCATTTGGTAGGCAGCACTTCGTAGATGGTGTTAAGGAAGGTCCTGTATCTTCTGTTGTTGGTGATACAGTGAGGAGTAACCAAATGGAAATTGTCCTTTGTAGGGTAATTTTTGGACAAAAGGATGACTTACTTAATAGTAAAACATTAGGTTAAGGTTAGCTGGAAAAAGTTAGGACTCTAAGCTACCTTAATAAAAAAAGATGATCTCTTTATCTTTCTATTCTCATATAAAGAAATGGCAAACTAGGAAATGGAAATGGGCCCTTGGCATATACAAGGTAAGTTAATATTTTAGAGAAAGTGGGAGATGGGTTTTAAACTAGATAGATCTAAGATTAAAACTATCTCAATATGGGCTCTTGAGTAATGCTCTTTAGAGAGGCTGAGCTATCTAGCACGCTACATTGGCTAGTAATGGATGAAAATACAATTAACATCAAGAGGGTCAGGTATGTTAGAGTATGTATTGAGGTTGAGATTAGAAAAAACATAC
Organism: Erythroxylum cataractarum; assembly: GCA_024703695.1. NCBI lineage: Eukaryota > Viridiplantae > Streptophyta > Magnoliopsida > Malpighiales > Erythroxylaceae > Erythroxylum > Erythroxylum cataractarum. The sequence continues at coordinate 365,351 of JANJEY010000009.1, forward strand.
CCGAGAACATTCCTATTATGAGGAACAACAGTGGTGGCGAATTAATTTAAGATAAAGTTCATTTGGCTTACCCCTGGAAACCGTATGTTAAGGACAAAACCAAGGTATGGGTTCATAAAATTCACAAGGAAAAGAGAGCAAAAAGGATATAGTTTCTAAAGCTTCAAAAAATCCCAACAATGTTAATGAATCACAAACTAACAATCAAGCTTTAGTTCAGTGATAAATTTCTAAACAAGTTGATATGGTACAAGTAACTTAGGATCAGCAGAAAATTTCTAATTAGGGTGTTGAAGCTAAAAAAATGCTTAACATTCGAGACCTATAACGATATCTACCATTACCTGATGAGGTAACTAAAAATACTCAAGATCATTAAGATCCTCACTAGTGACAAAGGCTACAAGTTCACAAGGGGTATAATAGAGAATAGGTGAAGCAGTTAGTGGGTGAAATATCCAATAACCTACAAAGATAACAAATCTAGAAGAAAAATAAAAAAATCAGTGATGAATTCAATGCATCAACTATTAATGAAACAATGGATATCAAAAGTGAGGTAGATGGAAATATGAAGGAGCTTGAGAAGTGGTAAGAAAGTGGATCTAGTAGTTGAAGATCCAAAAGGAAAACTAATTAACAAAGCATTCCAAATGATTTCTACATGTGAGGGGATTAAATTGCCCTAATAAGCAATTAGCACTAAAAGACTATCTAGTTACCAAACACTCTGTTTTTATTGGTTTGGTGGAAACCAAAATAAAAGAAGAGATTTCTCAAAAAAGGTTACATTTCTCCCAATTGTATGGAAAGCTTTAAGTAATCATTACAAACATAGCAACAGTAACATTATATTTGTTTTAGATCAAACTCATTTGATCTTAACAAAATGGTTCTCTACTAAACAACTCTTACATTGTGAACTCATTATTAAAGCAAACAGGATTCCAATAGCAATTACAACTATTTATACAACAGATTAGGAATACCAGAGTGCAGCATTATGGAGGAACTTGTAAGTAATTGACTCAAGCATATCAGGTCCTTGGATGCTTGCAGGAGACTTCAACTACTTGTTATCTCCAGTTGAATCTAGTTGAAGAAGAATAATAAGTTATACTACGAACATTAGAGAATTGATAGAGCTAACCTCTAAACTTGATCTGGTTGATCTCAAATTTTAGGAACCTATTTTTATATGGAGCAATCATCAAAAGGACAGTGGACTAGTATAGAGGAAGCTTGAAAGATGTTTAGTCAATGACTTTTGGCTCACTAAAATGTAAGAAAGCTATGTAGTGTTAGGAGAACCACTTTTTTAAATCAGACTCCAATTAATGTGATTGTTAACAACGAAATGAAGACAAGAAGTTCTTATTTCAGATTCTTCAATTCCATATGAAAACATGCGCATATTCACTTAATTATAACAGATGTTACTAAAAAATAGTTTTAGGGTTCGAAAGCATTTCAATGTTTGCAATTACTAAAATCTATAAAGGTTGATTGTATCAGACTTCTTAAGGGTACCTTTGATTTGCTGAAGACAGATAAGTTACAAGCTATGGAGGAATGCACATGTACCCAAAAGTAGTAATCAATCCTACAGATTATGTGCTAATTGAGAAAGAGAGAGTTAATCTCAAAAAACACATACAACAACTTAAAACTTACTACTCTCAACTAAAGTAGAAATTGAGAGTTCAATAGATGCAACAAGGAGATAGAAATACTAAGTATTTCTACAATGTGATTCAATAGAGGAGGAATAGAAACAAAATAATATCCCTCAAAGATAAAAATGGTAAATTGTTATATGATTAAGAAAAGATGAAAGAGGCAGCTACAAGGCATTTCAAAGAAATAAATGGGGTAACTTCACATACTAATAATTTTCTTAAGATTCTACTTGACATATTGTCAGGTTCTATAAACCAGAATCAATAGTCTAAAATGTTTAAGGAAATCACCAATGGAGAGATAAAAGAAGTAATGTCTTCATTTCATCCTAATAAGTCTCCAAGATCAGATGGATTTAATGTAAGATTCTTCTAGGAGAAATGGATTGTGTTAGGAACTCTAGTGGTAAAACTAGTGCAAGAATTCTTCAAAACTGGTACTTTGCTTACTGAATTGAACAAGACTAATCTAGTTTTAGTACCCAAAATCCTAAATCCTAAATGCTTAAATGACTTCAGACCTACTGCATGTGGTAATGTGGTGTACAAGATTATTGCTAATATCCTTACTAATAGGTTGAAAGTTACCTTACCTATCTAAATTAATCCAAGTTAAGGTGTTTATGTCCTAGGAAAAAGTATGGGTTATAATATCTTATTAGCTTATGAATTGGCTAAAGATTACATATCAAAGAAGCATATCAATAGTTGTGCACTCATAATTGAATTCAAAAGAGCCTATGGCATCATTAAATAGAGTTTCATTATCAATTCTCTTCAAGATTTTGGATATCCATTTGAGTTTATCAAATGGACTCACTCTTGCATAACCTCTATTTCTTATTTATTATTGATCAATGGAGAACCTTTTTAGCTCCATAAACAAGGAATTAGACAAGGTAATCCACTTTCCCCCTATCTATTTTCCATGGCTATAGAAGTGCTTCAAAGAATCACACAGATTTCTATAGAGGAAAAACATGAATTTCATATTTCATCATAAATGCAGTGATCTTGGTATTACTTAACTCTTATTTGTCGATGATTTGCTTATGCTTTGTGCTGATGATCCTATTTCCATTAGAAATCTTGTAAGAGCTTTGCAAAGCTTTTAGGAAGTCTTAGGACTCAAATTTAACCCAAGTAAGAGTGCTACTTACCTTTCTAGACAAAGCTGTGAAGATTTAATGAGTTGTGATAGTAGATGTTGGGCTTAGTATACACCAACTACCTCTTATAATCGGCCTACTCACCAACTTTCTAATAAAATCATGAGAGATCTATTAAGGGTGAGGAAGCCAGCAGTAGAGTGGCATAATATTATCTTTAAAAAAAGGTACCTCTTATAACCCCATTTCTTCTGTGGCTCACTGTACAAAGTAAACTCAACATTGCAGATCAAATTAGGTATTTAAACATCAACACTTCCTTTCCATTTTGTTCAGCACATGAAGAAATAAGGAACCACTTATTTTTCACATACGAGGTGACCAACCATATATGGGAAGCCATTAAATTGAACCGTCTCCGGCCTACTCAACTTTTCACATTTTCTAGTGATATTCAATGGTTATCTATTCAAAGATCTCCTCCCACATTACATCACATTGTAGCTGTTAGAATGTGTGTGCTAACCATTTGGAGAGAAAGGAATGCTAAGTTCTTTGAATCTAACCTCAAACCAATTGCAGCCTTCATCACTGAAATTATCGACAACATCATGGAACTTTTATTGCTGGGAAGTGTAACTTGCATCATCAACATTCTTTGAAAATTAATTTATTTTGTATATTATCTATATGTTTTTATTAGGTAAAACCAATACATGTCTTTCTTGTTAAAGGGTATTCCCCTAAACTTTCTTGTTAGCATGTAATTTCATTCTTTATCAATGAAAATTCTTCTTTTACTTTTAAAAAAATTACCTCTCACATACTTATAGGTTCCAATTTCTACAAAGAAGCTTAAAGAAGTTGAATGCAAATGTCTTATAGAAAAAGTCAATAGGAGACTCTTTCAGTGGAATAACATATTCTTATCATATAAAGATAGATTGTAGTTGGCCATCACTATTCTCAACAATCTGCATATCTATTGGCTATCATATCTATCTATCCCTAAAGGAGTTTTGAAGAAAATTGATGGGAGTTTTAGAAACTTCATATGGAATGGACAACATTCTAGTGGGGGAAGAGTGTCCAAAGTTAAATGGAGTGTTATGTGTCTTCCTAAGCAATCTAGAGGATTGGGAATCAAATCAGCTAGCAGAATGAATAGGATCTTGTTGGTAAAGAGGCTTTGGAGGATATGCTGGGACAAAGAAATTCTATAGGTAAGATGGGTTCACATGTTTCATATCAAATAGAAAAGAATATGGTCTATTTCTCAGACTTATTCAAAATCTAACACTTTCCATTAGATTTCACATACAAGGTCCTTCATACACCCTCATATCAAACATAAACGCAACATTTTGGTTAGATAATTGGCATATCTTGGGGTTTTTATGTAACACTCACCTCTTTCAGTTTTAAGAGGATCCATCGCTGAAGATACTAAAGTGCAAACATTAATTCGAAACAACAATTAGCATTGGCCTTTTCTTATGTATAGAGGAATTAGATTTGTTGCAGGTCAGGCTCAAGAAGATGAAATCAAATGGGAGCTTAAAAAATCTCACAAATTTACAACTCAATCTTGTAAACAATTGTTGCTAGGCTCTATGATCAATTTTCCATTTCACAAGTTGATATGAAGTTCAGGTATTGCTCCAGGTCACTCTTTCATCTTAGGGTTATTAACACTACAGAAATTGGGAACCAGGGATAGTATTAAGTTTCAAATTCCAAATATAAATTGCCCTTTATATTCTAGAGAAGTTGAAACATTAGATCGTATGTTTTTCAAATGTCTTCTTACCAAACAATTATGGAGTGCTTTTCTCAAGATCTTTGCATTGCAAGATAGAAATCTTAAATGGATTAATAGTTTTGGCTTAGGCTAACAAAATTGAGATGGACCAATAAAGAAGATGAAAGAGTCTTCAAAATTACTTTTGCAATGTTAGTTCATTATATTTGGAGGATAAGAATACTAAAATATTTGGAAAAGTTGAAAAGTAAAAAGAATATAAGTGGAACCAATTTTGGATTAAACTAAGGAAGGCTATTATAATCAATGCAAATCAGCCGCTTATCTCCAGTTATATTAAAATGCAACTGAACATTTAGAATCGACTATTGTTGGATATATTCCACTTTGTTGTGTCCTTAATTTGTATAAGCTCCATTCTCTGGAGATGTAACTTCATATACTCTGTAATTTTCACCTTTTAAATGAATTTATTATTTACTTTTCAAAAAACAAATACAAGCAGAGCTTTAATAGTTAAGCTTGAAAGAGTAATAGATCGTAAGCTAAAAAGGAAGCATCAGGAAAAACCATTAAAAGCTATTATTTTAATTAATTTATAGATCTGAGATGGAACTCATCAACTGATTTTATAAGACAAGTAACAAAAAGGGAATTAGTTCTACAAAATAATAACATATCAAGGAATTCTATTAGTGAGTCACATGAGCATAGTGAGTTACTGAAATGAAATCTACTATAATGGAATTTATAAAGTCATTTATAGTTTATCATAGCCCTACTAATTTTTTTCCTTATATGCCCAGTTCTTTTTTTATTTTGGCTCTAATTAAAGAACCTGCCATTAGATTTGAGGTTAGTAACCTCTAACTTAAGTAGACAAGACCTTAGCTTATTATAAGACTTGCAGGAACATCTTTCTCCTTCAAATTCTAAAGATAATAAGGTGAAATTGAAGTCCTCTAATAGAATCAAAGGTTTTGTAACCTATAAGCTCATTCCATAATGAAGATCTTTGAAAAGAAAATTTGGATGCATAAATATAATTGAACCAGGCTATCACAATACCTGAAATATACAAAACATATGGATGCACTAAGAAGAAGAAGAGTATAGAATGAACTTCACGCAATTGGGATCATAAGAAATTACTACTCTTCCAAAAAGAGTCTTAGTATGACTAGTTATGAGTTACCATTAATTCTTGAACAACCAAATATTAGAGCAATTCTCATTTTTTAACTTAGTTTCCAAAAGGCCAAACATAACAAGCTTTATTGATCTAATATAATCAACCATCATTTTATACTTTTTGGGGTCATTGATCCCACTTATATTCCAAGTAAATATAAACATTAAGATTTAGAGGAGTTGGAAAGCCTTCTCTTAGCTCTACGATTTGACTTTATCCTTTCAACAGTCTTAAAATTTTTATGGGATCAATTAGATGAAACATTTTCCCGAGTAGATTCTCGTATATCCACATTGATATTGTCTTTAACAGACTCAATAACACAAGAAGACAATTAGACAACTTCATTCTCCTTAGAAGAGTTATCAATAATAACTTTAGGGACCTCTAAACGGGTTAAGGACTAAGGAAAAGCAAGAAAATTGTGAGGATTATCACTATAGACCTTAGGATGAGCTACCAATGTATTTACAAAATCTGAAGCAGTGAGATATTGGTTTAATACTTCATCAATTGTAAAAGGTTGAATAATAGTTGAAGGGTGCTCTAAGGACATCAATTTATTAAAATTATTCGTTTGGAACATGATGTCAGTAGGCTTCCACATCTTCCCTTGTTATTGCAAAGATGATTCTATTGATAAGAGACTATTGTGGTATCATCTAACAAGGAGTCATCCTCTCCTAATTTTAATGGCGACATTTCCACAGGAAGGACTTGGCTCATATCTACACTAATATAGAGACAAACATAACCAATCCTTTTATATGATGTGGTTGCCTCATCCATAAATATTGGTCTACCAATGTTGCTTGCCAGAAGGCTTAAGTCCTTGGTATACCAATATTCTAGAGAGATCTTATGAAAAATATCCTATAAAGGTACCTACTTTTGTTTAATTTCTTAATGTTTGATCCCCGACTTCCATATTTGCAAGAAGATTATTAAACTATTAGTCAGTAACTTCATGACCTTTTTCCTTGGAGGCAAATTTGAATAGAAACTGATGGTTAGCATTGATAAGCAGCTCTAAGAGATCTTTGTTCTTCCATTGTTTAGTTGCTCATAATTTGAATCATTGGGAAAGCAAATCTCTTTCCTAAGAAAAACCAACCACTGTTGATTCCCATGAGCTGGCTCCTATCTTAAACATATCCAATGAAGGGGAAACAATGAAAATACCCTCCTTAAAGGAGGGAGGAATGAATTGTAGGAGTTAGAAGATTCGCCTAGTACAAATCTCTAGTTGAGGAGGTTAGGAGGTAAATGGTCCTAAAAAGAGATCGAGCTAGGGGGTGAAAGTATCAAGACTATGTCTTGAACCAGCTAGGTAGAGAGAAGCATCTGCGGGACTTCCTTAGGGTTAGAAGAAACTGACTCCATAAAAAAGAGAAAGAAAAAGGTAACTGACGTAAAACTAGAAAATTCAAAAAACGGTTCCAAAAATAGTAAGGTTAAAAGTGAAATTAAATTAAAATCAAAAGATCAAAAATTCCCTATAGCGGTCTGAGGAGTCCAACAACATGGGACGTGGGAGAAACCAAAAGGAACAAGACACATATGAAGAAACTGGGCACCAAAAAAGAAAATAAGAAAGACAAGGACAAAAGAAAAAAGAAGAAAGACAACAAAGGGGAAAGCTGGACAGATAGTCCAAAGAACGTGGTGGAATAGAAGGGATGAGAAAGGATTTAAAGCAGGGGAAGGAGAAGAATGGAGTAAGGAAAGAGAGCTCATGGCTGCCGGAAAAAGCCAAACTCAACTATGAGAGCTAACTAAATATAGTATGTAAGTTCATAAACAAAAATATCAATTTTTAGTTTAGACTTAAAAAAAAGGAACAAACTTTAAACTTTTGAATATGAAAATAAAGTATGAATAAAAGCGGGATGAAATTCAATTATTTGAACATAAAGTAAAGTAAATGCTAAGAGAGTTACTGATCAGATTATGAGAGTTACATATATAATAATAAATTGATGTTACTAAGATGTTACCCTATACGTTTAAACATTATGTAATGGACTTCGTGACCATCGCATATCCTATGCCTCGTTCTCGTACATCTCAGTATGTAACTCCAAGTTTTGGAAGAGTTATACGTAATAGGCCATCACTGCATGCACCAAGAGGACAAACCAGCCAGAATCAGCATCTAATTAAGCTTTTCCATACAAATTAAGAAAGCAGACTCTCCAATTTTTTAAAAGAAAAACTAAGAAGTAAAAGCACAGCACGAGTGTGGAAATGGGATGTCTTCAATTTAGTTGGTATGTATGTAAGAAAGTGTAAGTACCAACTATAATTGAGCAGATGCATAAGTGATCACAATTACAACGAGAAAGAAGGAAAGGAAAAGAGTGAAATGAAAGATAAGAAGCTCACAAAAATTCAGCGGTTACGGCGTCCTTGTTCACGTCAAAGGGAAGGGGCCACACAAGCTGGTATGGCCCTCGCACTATCTCCTTCTTCTGATACTCGAATTCATTTGACTGCCCGTGCAATCTCCTCTCTCCCGTTACTCTCAAACTAGATATACAGTATGTACATACATATTAATATATAAAAAGACAGGTAATATTAATATATCGACAAGTGAAACACCACACTACCCACTTTTTGTCGTTCACTTCCACTCTAATGTCGTTTACGGTTACACCAGCAACTTCTACTGTTAAAATATACGTTCTGTTCGATTCTCCTACATCAACCTTTGGTGTCCACTCCTCATTTCCTGCTAAATATATAATATATGTAAGTAGTAGCTTAAAACATATAGAGTTACTAATTTATGGATTAATTCATGAATTGTAAAACTACAGATGTTAATTTTGATATTCATTATAGTAAGAAGAATGTATATTCTTACTGATCTCTCGGATGGGGTAGAAATGTTTATTTGGAGAGGAAGAAGAACATCCACATGATCTAGCAAACCTAGGAAGGTCCGAAGATAACCCATCTGATTGAAACTTTGTTGATATGCGGCTTAGTTCCGTCTTATTTGCTCTAGAAAACAATGGCTCTTCAGCTTCACGAACCGAACTTTGTATTTCATCATGTATGTCCTGATAAGCCATTTTATGAATTCTTTCGTAGGAAACAAAACGAGAAATGAAATTAAAAGGAAAAGAAAAAGTACATGGCGGCTCGGATCTACCTGTGACTGGGGTCTCATGAAAAAAGCTTGGGAAGCAGAGGCTTGACGTGCAAAACACATCCGATTATCATACCTTGGATTCAGAATCATATTCACAGAATTCAAACTGCTGCTACAGTTCTGAGGGATGATATTGATAGAAATTCAGTAGATCGATCATTAGTTAGAAGAAAAAGAGGAAATAAACTTGTTAAATTCCATTTACCATAGGCAGAAGATGATCATGAGTGCTGGTGATGGCGAAGTGAGAAGCAATCATATTCATTCTTCTCCTCACAGATTCACTCTCCATCTCGCTTGTCTCAAGACAAACGCAACGCTCACCCGCCTTAAAATACACTAATAGAAAATATCTGCTTTGGCTACCCGCGCTTTGGACGACAGATATTGCTCAATCCAACCAGGTCCGGTGACAAGTGGGTCTGTAAAAAGGTCAACCAGTGGGACCCATGATTGATATATGAATAATGCTTTACAACACACGCTTGTATCTATATATCTCAACTTCAAAAATATCTGCGCCCTTCTTAGGTTTCGGAAATAGATTTCATTTCACAAAACATACCCCACCTTATCTAAAATCAACCAGTCTACTCCATTTTAAGCTCTAAAAATAATTTTCAAAAGGAATTTCACATAATAAGCAACTCGTCAACCCAAAATGCCAAGTATTCTTTTTAATCCATTATGCAGTGTGTTATTCTATTATTAAGAAATCTAATAGAATAGCCATCTAAATATTTTTCGTTGAGTGATAATTCTATAGCCTAATTATGTAATAAGACAATGTTAGACAAGACAGACTTGGGAAATCGGTTGAGAAGAAAAAATTTATAAAAGAATTTGTGAAGTTATGATACTTTGCAGCTTTATCTTTTTTTTTCTTAATAAAGAGGTGCCATTTTATTAAATTGAAACTTTGTTATGATTCTAAAAGGTGTATGGACAAAGTGGAATGAAGAAGTTGCCTACTTTGGTTTCGACCACAATAACAACATTCAGTATAAATTTTGTTTATATGTAAAATTTGGAAGGTTCGATAGTATACAATCTCATCCTTTAGTTAGTAAAGAGACTATTTCTAAACAATCCACATTAAAAAAAAACTTATAATAAAATAATAATATTTTCTCAAATTTAATTTTGGCCTTTTATGATTTTTTATTTAAAAAACTTATATTCTCTAAAACCCTACATGAGACTATTATAGTGCGTTGTCTAATCTAAATCATGAATTTCGTTAGAAAACCAAAGGCTATCAAATGATAAGATGTTATTTTGTTATATTAATTGGAATTATCTTTTTTTAATATATTTTGGTTCTTAAATAAGAAAAAAGTGGAGATTGCATCAAATTGGAGCATATTTGGTCAAAATCACAAATTTTGAAAAAAGTTGACAAATTATTGCAGTAGATAAGGCGAGAATATGCCTAATGCTATATTCATTTAAAAAGTTGGAATTCCATTAGGAAACTTTTTTCCATCTCTATTATATAGGGAATTAGATTTGTTTTAGATAGGAATCTTTGCAAAATAAAACTATATTGGGTTTGAGTTAATAAATGAGAGGTGTCTTTCATCTCTCCAACATCTTAATAAATGAGAGGTGTCTTTCATCTCTCCAACATCTTCTTTTCTGTTTCTTTTGATCTATCTTTCAATCTTTTAACCTTCTTCTATTTTTGGTGTTGAAACTAAAGCCATGTATGGCTAAACTCAAATATTCTGATTTTAAAGCTCTAGTTGTAACCTTGTGAAGTTTTATTCTAAACTTATATTCATGTTTTAATTCAAGCATTTCTTGTTTTATGTTTTTAACTTCATTAACAATTAATATTGATTGATTATATAGTTATCCATGAATTCAATTGCTAGTAATTTTCATAAAGGATTAGTAAAGGTAGCAAGTAAGTTATTGATGAATTTGCATATTAAACTTATGTTAAACAAGAAAAGTAAGTTGAATAGTTAGAGTTATCTAAATTATTTAATTTAGGGTTTAGTCTTTTTCATTAATCTTATTGTTATCATTTAATTGAGATGAAATGCTATTATATTCAGTCAATAGATGGTAAGTTTTGATTTGGATGCTAGGTTTAAATTAATTAATTTAGGAAATTTTGAGACTTGTTATGGCTATCCTAATATGTTTGGGACTAACTTCTTAAATAGTGAAAAATATTCTTTTTAGACCAATGATCAATGTTACAATTAAATAAGATATTTTCCTTGAATCAAAGTTAAGTACTTTTGAATTTTTCATTTTTATATTCAGTTGATTTATTTTGATTCCTTGTTAATTTTAGTTAATTAATCAAAAGGCCCCTTTATTTTGTTAATTGAAATTAAGAAATTAAGTTTTAGTTCTCTTAAGTTTTGTCCTGGTTATATGAACACTACATGAAGTGAGAGAATTAGAATTAATTTTGAGGACTTCAAAAACTCTATCACCAAGGTATCCAAAACAGAAGTTCCAATTTAAGGAACCAAATTCCTTGTATGAGTTAATTTTGACATAATAGTTTTTGATTGAGTGTTTCTTAGTATAATTCTTAAATAAGTCTTAGACTATCAGTATGTTATCACCTGCTTTTATTTTGTTAATGGAGGAAGCTTATGAAGGATTAATATATGGAATCAGTAATTCCTTTAGTCTAGAAACATGAAGCTTGGATATGATCTTGTATCTAGTAATACAAAAAAGTTAGAATTAAATTCCTTCATTGAAAAGGGATTTGGAGACTTAGGAATGAGAGTTTTAAATGTTTTATTAATTTACCTTAACATCTTGTCTTGGCTGAAGAATCCTAACATAGAATCAATTATATTGATTTTGGTGTAAGACCAAGTCTTTTGTAAGAAAAGTACATTGAGTCCATCAAAACTAAGTGCTTAGTTAGGTCTAAGATCAAATAATGTCTTACCCACACCTTATATTCAATGATTTGCTCATAAACGAATGATTTAAGTTCCTTTATAGAAGATGAGAAATTAGAATGACTACTCAGAGTGTTTGTGGAGTAGTTTTGAGTTTCCGGTAAGATTTTAGTTTGAGAATAAATCATTTCATTTAATTCATTTAGATAAAAACAATATTCTATTTTGGTTTCTCCTAAAGATCATATATTTTTTTGAAGAAACTAGTGTTCCCGTTACCATCTTTAAACTAATGTATTCCTAATCTCGACTTCAAAATGGAGAATTCAACTCAATTATGTTGATATTAGTTTAATAGAGCTATTTTCTCATCTTCTTATTTAGTAACATCTGTTAGGAACAAGTAGAGATTAATTAAGCATTAATTAAGCCTTAAGTAGCTTAGATTTAGCTTCAACTATTGCTTGCTGAGTGTTTCTATAATTTTTAAGATTCTTTTTTTTTTTTAGTTTCTTGATTGACTTTAAATGAATGTGTCAATTATGAATTACAACAAGTGCATGACATAACTGTAGCTAGTACCAGTAAATACAAGTCGATCCTATAAGGCAATGATTACCAGTAGTTACCATTATTTTATTATCTATTCTATGAATTGATTGTGATTTTTAATTAAAAGAAAATAAAACTAAAGCAAGTAAAATAATTGGGCAACAAGATTGAATTAGAGAATTAAGGAAGCACGTAGTAAATTATCGATAAAAAAGATTAGTATCTAAATTTCAAACCCCCTAAACCCTTAACAAATTAATCTTTTATTATACAATTGTTTTGTTGATTTATTACACTATGGAGGCTCCTATATATGGACTGCTAATGGTTGACTTTGAGTATATTAACAACTAGTCCTAAGGTTTTCAACCAAATTACTCAAGTTAAAGTTTGTAGGATTTTTTATCGATTTATGGATCCTTCTATTAGATTTGACCCTAATCCGGAAGATTTAAGTCATCTTATCTCTAGGGTTGCAATCAACTCCTTCCAATTATGGCAGATCTATTCATAAATAGGATTTCTCAATCTCTATATATAAAATCATATTATGATCTAATATTTCATATATTGTAGAACATAAATAAAACAGATAATCAATTAGAATATAACAATCAAACCAACTGCATTAATAAAAGAATCAAATCATATTAAGATATCAATATGGGGTTCATCTAACCTAGACACTAACTAGACATTTAGTTAAACATGATCGAACATGAAATCTAACATAAATATAAAGAAAAACAAATTAAAAACAATGGTTTATAATTCTAAATCTCCTTGTTTGTCTTCTATCAAGTATTATTGCCGTGTTGCAATTCGATTTTATATTCTGATGGATCTTTTGATGAATTCTTTTTGTTTTCCTACTCCTTTGGATCAAAATCACCCTTAAGTCCCCTATAAGAGTTTCAGAATGCCTCTGTACATCTTCTTCCTCCATTTGCCTCCAAAAATGTCTTTTATATTAAATTCTAAAGTTTTGGCTGATGCAAGCGCTGATGCACAGTTGTGGATCAAACCATGCATAATCAAAATCTATGAAAATTGTGAATTTGCATGACCTAAGAGACGTGCAGGGGCAGCTACACAGCTATGCATCCCTTCTGTACTTTGAATCTTCATTTTATGTTGTGTTGTTTTCGAATTCTTCTCCTTTAAGTATATGAAGGCAATTATACTTTGTAAACAAAATTTCAACAAGTTAAGTACCAAATATATAATAAAAGTATAAAATATCAAATAAAAATACATCAAATATGGGGTATAACTATGATCAATTATGCATCTATCGCTTCTCCTAAAAATTTTAGATTTTCCTCATACATATAAAGGATTTGTGTCTATAAAATTCATAACTTACCTCTTTTACAACTACTTGTTCAAGTCTCTCATCTTCCATTAAGAAATTGCTAAATCTAAAAGGGGCCTTTTTTTGGTAACACTTTAACGAGATTATTAATTTTAGCGTGTGTCTGATTTGAGAACTAGGGATTGAAAAGGGTTTTACTTGCTAGGAAAGTTGTTAGCCACTGAGCATCAACAAAAGCTCTGTCAAGTTTCTTTCTTGGAAGCCATCTTCCCCATTGTTTGTTGTTCCAAATGTAGAAGTGTCCATCCATCTTTTGCATTTACTTCTGTGTTGCTCATATAATTACTGAGATCAATAATAAGGTTTGTAATACAAGAATTTCCTTTAGCCTTAGATTAGTGAATTATGCTACTAAAATCACTAAGAATGAGATAGAAGGAGTTGATTCCTGAGTGAATTTGCTTTAACATATTCCACGAGGAGATTCTTTGAAAAGTACATACATAAAACAAAGAACATATGTAAGGTTATGTTAGCATGAAATTTTTTTATTAAACGATGACATAGTAATAATAGAAAGAGGAACTTCAATCTTATTAGGGGGGAAAAAAAACACAAACACTAATATTCCATTATAATGACATTGATGGTTGGATACTAAAGACCAGTTTTTCCTTAAGAAGTTAAGATTCTTACATTTATCCTACTTAAGCTCTTTTTCTAAAAAACAAACTAAGAAAGGATTGGTATCTTATAAATAGTCATATAGAATTTGTTGTCTTTAAAGACTACTGAGCCTTCTATCTTTAAAGGATATTATACACATTTGAGGGTGAAGTTTAAAAGTTGTTACTTATGAGCTTCATATTGGGTTTCTTCTAATGGGAGGTTTGAAGTCATTACCATAAGTGCAAGTTCTTGTAATAGCTTGTAGAGATCCTATACGGAATTGATAGTGTTACTAGTCTACATCGTGGAGGTAGGTGAAGCATTGCATAGCCTAGCAGCTAGAGAGGGAGAATATGAACCCTTGTTATTGGTCTCACAAAGCTTAACAAAGGGAGCAAGAGTTGGAGACTCCTCAGGTTGAGTATGATTGGTCTCCTTAATTTGAGTGCCAACTAAATTCTCCATAACTAAATTTGTTGGTGATATCAACTGGTGAGTTAGGGAGTTACCAAAAAGATTAGGATTAGCAATCAAAGAAGTGGCTATCAAAGGAAAGGAGGAGATAACTGTAACACCCAAATACCCCCTGGGAGGATACATGGATGCCACCCAAGACAGAACAAACAAAATCAAACTTATGCATTGTTTT
>JANJEY010000009.1:448308-459677 GCA_024703695.1 Erythroxylum cataractarum
TAACTTAAACCTTCAAACTTTAAAATATACAATTTTTTTAAAAGTTCGCCAAATACAACACAAAATAAGATAACAAAGCTCACTAGTTATATTTCATTAAAAAGATGAAAAAAAGATCAATAATCATAATATTCATTCAAGTTGAAATCATCAAAACTAAGGTATTTTAAATGGACCGACCGGTTTTTTCTTTCACTAGGTTAACGGTTTTTACCGATCCGACCGCAAAATGAACAAGTCAATCACTCACAAAAAATACGGGCTAAATCGGACTGTTTCATGCTCTGATTCATCGGTTCTTCGGTCCGACTGACCGGTTCAGTCTAGTTTTTAAAACACTGGAAAAAAGAAAAAGAACAAATTTCTAATAGCATTCCTCTTACATTCCGTTAGTAGATCCTTAAAGAGGTTTTTTAAAATAGAATGAAAGAGCAAAAATGGGTGCAGGAAGGTTTAATTATATTGTGTTTGTTTCCATTTTTTTTTTTGATTTTCTGTTTTTGTTTTTAAATTTAGTAATACTGAACCACTTTCTTATAGTATTCTCCATATTTGTTTAGATAAGAACATTTATTTAAAAAATAAAATAGTCTACAAATTAATGCCCGAAATTAAAATTTAAGTTCAATTAAGTGCTTAGAACTTTTATTTTAATTTTAACTTTGAAAAATATTCAAACTAATGTCTGGATTGGTACGAATAATAAAGGTTTTTTAATCAATAATCTAAAAGAAGCAAAGGCCGGGATGAAATTAATGCAAACCATAAGGAACATTGATCTGATTACACTCCACTTTATAAAACTCGAAGAAGTCTGCGTTGGATGAGTCAACATTTACTCGGGGGGACAGGAGAGGATGAGCCAGCTAGCAATCACTATGGCGGAGTCGTTTGGCATCTTGTCCGCAAAACGACAATAAAATTGAAATAAACAGAGCAAAATAAGCATAAAACGCGTCTTCTGTTTTGTCCCCAGTCCCCACACGTCCTGCAGCATTTGCCTGTCCTGAAATGTCACATTCTACTCCTTCTGCCTGCTTCTAGATTTAATGAATGAACTTCCATTGTTACGAACGACAGGATAATTTGGTGGACGAAGTTAAAAGCTTTGGTTGGTGAGTGACTTCTTTCGCTATCACCTCACAGTCACACACTCAATTCACAAAACAAAACAATAATGGAGGCGGCACTTTGGTTGTCGTATTACTTGTTTCTTTTCTTCTTTACCCATTACTTTTTCGCATTCTCAACTTGACTTCTACCTACGTTTATATATATATATATATATTCCATTCGCATAATTTTACAAACCTAATTATGTTTTATATTAATAAAATAGAACACATATTCATGTAATATATTAAATATTGATATATTATATATTATATATTAATATGACGTCAAAGCCCTCCACCTTTCTCTTGAATCAAATCTGTTCTCACCTTTGCTAATGCTCTTAAGTCTTAATTCTTTTAAAAGAGCGGGCTCTTTTCGGCTTCTTTTAAAGGGTCGGAGACCTGCCGACCGACCTAGTCTCTGATGTCATACAATATTAATAAATGGATTCAAATTTATTGTTCAACTTGTTGACCAATCACATCATTTATGGAGCAACGCAAAATTAAATTGAATGGGTCTCTCTTATGTACTTTTATATAATTAAATTAGTCATTTAAAATTTTATTCACAAAGATTATATTGGATGTGGTATAGTCAGCTTACACAAGTTAATTTTATTTCTAAACAAAGACTAGTGTATAATTCTCTTTAGAAAACTTTTAAAATATAATTAAATAAAGAGTAGGTTAATTTTATTTTTAAAATTAATTTTAATTTTATATAATTATTTAAATAATATAATTATTTGAGAGTTCAAGTTATAATTAAAGTCGACGTAAAAGTTGTTTTATGAATACTACTTTTTATAAAAACAAAAAATAATTAAATCTTTAGAACCAATTTTTTACCTGTAATTTATTTAAATATTTAGAAAACAATTAATTAAAATAAATACGTTATTTTAATTTTAATTTATTGTTTCATTAAATAATTTTTTCGTATATTATATTACATGTAATTATCGAAAATTGACAGCCGCAACTATATACATATATATATAGAACTTGGGATTTAATAGTAGCTCGCTCACTGCTAAAGGGCAATGGTACATTACCGCGTGATGACTAAATCTAAAGCAGCGGAAGCCCATCTAAGTGATTATATGTCATTCTCTTCCATGTCCAAAAAAAAGAGGGGGGCTGCGAAGCAAGCTACTTTATACATCTTGGAATATTATTCCGTAAAAAGAAAATGAAACTGAAGAACTTTCATTGAATTCTCATAATTATACCGCATAAGATAAAACAAATATATACATACTAATTACCAAGATTAGTTATTACATTCGAAATATATAAAATCAAATACAATACAAATTTAATTTGTAAGTGTCAAAATTTTATCAACTTCCAAGACTTTGAGGCTTTAAGCGATTTCTTCCAACTTTAATAAATGGGTTAGAGAGTGCAGCTTCTCCATCTCTCTACGTGCACTCTCAACCACTAAACTCTTGGCTTATCCCATCCCACTCTTTTTCCCTTTCTTCTTATCCCGATATTATCCAGGGGCTCTTTGGTCATTTCTTTCCACAATATTTCTTTCCTGCCACAACTACTTACCGTTTCTTTCCAATGTTCCTATCAATGCCTCACCCTGAAAATCTAATCTCTTCCTTTTCCAACGATATCACCACTCCTCACCCTGCTGATTTTCCACCCCTACCCCTCACCTCTGATCCCTTCCTAGCACATGTTTTGTAATAGCTCATTTCTATACTTAAGAATTTATCTGCTGTATGAATTCATATGAGTCATAACATGTGAGAATACATGAACTACATTTTATTTACATGCATCATATTCACTACATACATGAATTATGATTTACTACACTTTGCAAAAATAGTCTATGCACTCAATTGATTTATTCCGAGGTTAGAAAGATTTTAAATGTTTATATTGTAATTGCATGATTGTGAATGAATCATGTCTTAAATTCTAGTTTGATGGACTACAATTAGTGAATTGAAATTTATTGTCACAATTAGGTGAGTAATGAAGTGATTTGTGCATCTAGTATAGGAAAAATATTGAATAGTAAGATAAATTGATACATAAAAATATAGGTTGACTAGACCTATGAAATATTGACACATAACATTAATAACAGAGTGACAAACGGCTTGATCCATGAGTGACAAATGGCGGTATAGTTGAATGACACATGGCCTAGTGATTAAATGACAAGTGGATTAGTTATGGAATGACAATTGGTAGTGTAAGAGGAAGACACATAACATGGCTCTCCATTTGACAAGTAGCATGACATGTGTCCACCTTCTCCTCCACACACCTACACCCACGATTTTCACACTTGAAAGATCACCCTCTTTCATGTTTTTGGTTAGATGCTCTCTTCCTCTTCTCCTCACCACTGACACCCTCACATAACCTCCATAACCTTGAATGTTGCTAAAGTTTATGTAGCCTTCATCTTTAATCCCGTCTTGTTCTTAATGTATGTTTGATGCTTAGGAGACTTGCTTAGCTTGTTGATTAAGGAAATCTTGAGACAAACAAGTAAGCACTTGATTACCATATTGAGTTATATGTGAGCATAACATCCATAAAGATTGGTTAAGGATAAATTAAGATGAATTACATGTAAGGTTGAAGATGAGATGTGTTGGAATTTGATGAATAAATGTATGATTTTTGTTTTGTTTTTTGTGCTTGAAAATAGTGGATTACATAAATGGTTTAGGTTGAGATTTGAAGTGTAAATGATAATGTAATATGCAGAAAAATGGATACATTAGGAGTGTTCCAGAAATTGATAAGTTAGGGTTATATATATAAAGGTGAATGATAGTTCTGTTTTGACCATGATACATGAAAGACTATGATTTATGAGTTATCAACTGAATGATTTTGAGTAAGAATTGGTGATAGAAATTGATGAGGAAATGAAGTATAATTTAGGTATAATTGAGGTATGATCAACAGATTAGTATGATGGTGTTAAAATTTGGAAAAGATTGAAGGAAAGGGACGGTTACCCATCTGTTCACCCATTCCACGATCGTAGAAGCAGCATGAGCTTCTACCCACGATCATGGGAAATGCCCTGGAAAGAAAAAATTTTTGTTTTGTCTTTCCACAATTATGGAAAGGTAACCACAATCGTTGGAAATACTTGGGAAGTGAAGAAAACTTTTCTTTGTGTGATTGTTGAACAAACTAAGGATAAGTTACTTTACTTTAATGTATTTGAATTTGATTAAGATTTGAAATGAACCTGGAAGGTTGTTGGACTGATTGATTAAGGGTTTGATAAGTTTAAGTTGATAAATGATGTTAGAATTTAGGAATGGATTGTTGATATCAATGCATATGAATTTTGGAAATATGAGTTGTTAAAGAAATGAAGGTATTCTTATGAATGCAAAAGTGATGCAAGGGATATAAGTCATGAATTAAGTATGATTGAATGAGAATTGAGAAGTTGCATAAGTATGGAATATTAGAAAGTGATGGATAAATGTTTGATTGAATGAATTTAAAGTAATCGAGATGTCTTAAGGAATTGATCTAATCACTAATAAGTTATATAAAAAAATATAATGAATATGAGCAAGATTTGTGAATAAGCGGACATACTTGGGGAAAATCAATTAAGCATACATTGAACATGATGCATATACATGTGTATATTTGAGTATTCATTTGATTAAACAAGTTAGTAATGTATACATATGTATGTATTACATGATATAGAAGCACAAATTGACCGACTGCATCTAGACATTGTCGGATCGTTGAGGATATAGCTATCTGGAGCTTATTGTGAGTCAACCTTGATGTTCCTTCACCATAATCTAGATGCTTTGTGTAAAATTTAGTTATTAAATTTCTACTCATGTGATTGAGATAATTCCGGACCATCGATTATTCAAGGAGAATGATATTCAAGAATGTATTGGAAGTGTTTTGTAAATGTATATGAATATAGAAATATGTTTTGTCAATTGAATGTTTAATGTCGAACTTAGATCCGAAGAATATGATATATGACTAGAATATATCGAATGTGAAATAATGAATGCATCATATGTGAATTGTTGCATTTCACTACATTGAAATGCATGAACAGATAAAAAAGTTGTGACCAGAGTGAACCAAGTGAAAAAGAGCTTAAGGCTAAAAAATGTGCACAACAAGCTGAAGGCTCAGTTATCAATGAGCCCAGTATTCATAATGGGTATGGGACAGTATATAAAATGAGCCCAGCATCTGCAACAGATATGGGATAGTCAAATAGGCACTCGATCACAACAAAATAAAAATAGAATTGAGTCTTATGTGCATTTGCAACTATATCTTTACATGTGTTCATGAGATTGATTGCAAATAAATGTTAAATTGTGTTGATATAATGATGTGTAATGTTTGTGTACATGTTGATGATATAAAGAATTGAGATAAATGATTGGATTGTTATGAAATGACTATATGAAGTCTTTGTATTTATAATAGACTTATTGAAAAATGACGAGCAATGTGATAATCTTTGTATTCATAATAGACTTGTTGAAATATGACGAGCAATATGATAAATATGGGAATTGATTTTGGATGAGGTGTTAATCTAATTGAACTATGTTTGATACATAAGATGTTTATATTCTATTTGAGTGAGCGCATCGATAAAGGTTCACTCATTGAGTTCACAAAACTCATCAAAATTATAAATGTTGATTTTTTGGTACTGAGGAGACCTAGCTTCTAAGGCAATCTAATAGCAGTCTAGTATTGTCAGTTTTGGAATAAGAAATGGCTCAAAAGTCAGTCAGCTAACACTAACCAATATAGATAGGATATTTTAGTTTAACATTTGACTTCATGTTAAACATCTTATAAAGAGTAGCAAACTCTTAGATGTTGTTGCTAATATATAAATGTGGATTATGTACTATAATGCAACAATGTATGTTCATGATTATGAATAAATGGGAAGTTTTGATCTTCTTAAATACTTTAGTTACATATAATGCCTTAATAAGTGAATGTGATTGCTCTAACATGCCATTCCTAGAGGGTATATTCTCAGATAATCTATGGGTGTTCAAGCATATGCACTATGGTAGTAGTGTGTTATATGTTTCCTCCTCTCCATCTCTTATGACACCTCCCACCCATAAAACATGGAAACAAGTCGTCA
Source organism: Erythroxylum cataractarum (assembly GCA_024703695.1). Classification (NCBI taxonomy): domain Eukaryota; kingdom Viridiplantae; phylum Streptophyta; class Magnoliopsida; order Malpighiales; family Erythroxylaceae; genus Erythroxylum; species Erythroxylum cataractarum. The sequence goes on from JANJEY010000009.1 coordinate 454,588, forward strand.
AAGAACAACTTACATCTTCCCTTACCTTCAGCCCACCCCTAGAGATTGACAATAAGCTGGTGGTTTGTCCGGATCTTGAAACACTTTAAGAAAGCGCTGGGAGTTGGAAAACAACTATTGTGGGATTCTTCTTTGATCATTGGCCAGCTTTTCCTCTCATCCAATATTGGGAAAAAAACTATAGAAATAAAAAGGACTCACCAATGTCTTGCTCTCAGAGGATAACCTCATGTTTTTTACTTTCTCCACTACCTTTAAAGCGAACAAAGTTTTGGAAAATGAACCTTAGCACTTTGGCAACCAGCCTATATTCTTGTAAATATGGCAACCTACCTTACGATTCAACTTAATCAAGGACTAAAATGTACCCCTCTAGATCAACTTCCATAGTATCCTACTTAAGTATTGGACTACTCAATGGTTAAGCTCGTTAGCTAGGTGCATTGAAAAACCCTTATGTATGGATGAAAATACTGGTAGGAAGAAGTGCATAGGTTAGGCTTTTTAAAGAACTCCCAATTGAAATTCATGTCCTGAGGTTAGGCAATGACAACAAACTCTATAAAGATTCTATTGCTATCTCTTACCATTGGAAACCCTCTTCCACCTCACAGAACAAGATCTACCAACCTAACGAGAAGGTTTTTAAAATCGGATGTTACGAAAAAATGATGAGACTTTATGATTCCGAGCACTCCTTTGATGAGACTGATCCTAATTCCACTGCTCCTAATAACTCAAATACAACACTAGACTCCTTTACTCCTGGTTTTATTCCTCCCAAACAAGAGATAAACTAGTGGTTTATTGTCCCGTCCTACCTTTAGAGATACCCCTAATTGAGACACATATCGTTACTTCCTCCTCTTTGGCTATCACTAAATCTCACACTCCTGAATTTGAAAATCCAGTTGCCACCCCTACCCACTCAGCCTCATTAAAAGTTCCAACTGATAGCTCACCTATTGTCGACTCCCAAGCAAATGTCCAGGATGAGACTTTTCATCCTCTGACATGAAGAAAATCTAAGTGGGGCAATGGTAATTTCCCCACAAATTCCCCAACGCATCGACTTATGGGTAAACAAGACTTTTTCTTATACTGGTAGGTTACAACTTATTAAATTAGTGCTTATCTCATTACATATATATTGGAGTTTGCATATCTTTCTCTCCCTAAACATTACCAAAGCCATTAGAATATTGGCCTACAAGTGGACTAAGTCACTTAAGGAGTTACCTCAACAAGCCTCTATACATTGATGAATCAATAGATACTATAACGAGAGTCAACTATGCTATGATACGTATCCTTGTGGACTTATTGATAAATTACTAGATTATATTCCTATAATAAGAATGAAAAAGATATGAGGCATGTTTGAGGACCAGGTATTGGTCAATTATAATTGGAGACCAAGAGTTCTTAAATCTAAGCAATAATGGAGACCTACGAGTAGGATAATTAGGAAGGATGAAGGAAAAGCAACTGATTTGGCTTCATACGAATCAGAAAATATAAATGGAAACAATCCATAGGGGGAAGAAGTTGAATATGGATTAACTCGGACAATTTTTAACGAAGAAAAAGGACATAGCAACCCTAGTGATCATAAAACTAGCCTCACACAACCTTTAAAGGCCTATTGCGAGAAAGAACTTTTGAAAATGTGCTTTATGGGTTTCAAACAAAGTTTCTGCAAGAAAAGAAAAGAAAAATGTTTTTAAAGGTTTTGCTTATTTATTTGTTATAAACTGTTACCCACGAGCTATAAGCTCACCCCCCCCCCTTCATCCCCATCTCCAGGTATTTGAGTGGGAGATCGGATGAAAAATGGTCAAGGCATCAGTCCGACTTTTGCATGTTTTTGTAATATGTATAATTTGGATTTTGGTAATTGGTTTTGTACCATGACTTGAAAGTTCCACTTTTGTTTGCTATTGGAGTATGGAATTGAAGTATGGATTTGTATAGGCACTAGCATAGTGAGTGTGTATGTGAATGATACGATATGCTTATGATATATGAATTATGATTGTATATGGATATGCGTGATTGTTTTAGGGCAAAAGAAAAGTAAGAATAATAAGATGTTTAAAAGATGGATTATGAGACTTATATGATTGTTAAGAAGATTGCTATAAATTGAGAAATTGATTAAGGATATTTCCAAGAAAGGGGGAAATTGTATGGATTTGCATGAGTTTGAAACAAGATGGTTATAAGAAAAAGAGAAAAATTTATACCAGATTTAGAATGTCTTAAGGATTTCCAACGCGATCGTTGTTCTCTAAGATTCAGGCTTCGGATGTCGGAAATTCGTATTCGATTTGCTTTCATTTGCTTTGATCCGTTTGAATATTCGCTTTTCGATTTCATTTCCGTATTTTGTAATTCGCTTTTTGTTTTCGCTTCGTATTCGTATCTGTTTGATTCATATTCGTTTGATTGCTTTGTTTTTCGTGATTGTAAATTAATTCGGGTTCTCCTTTTTGTTGTCCGAATCGATTATTCGATTCTTTCTCGTTTGTCCGTTCGATACTTTCGATGTATGATTTTCGTTCTTTTGTTTCGAGTACTTTGTATTTGCCTTTTGATTTGATTTGTTTCGATCCGTTTGCATTTTGCTATTCAATTCGCCTTTATGCTTTTCCGGTTGTTCTCTAAGATTCAGGCTTCGGATGTTGGAAATTCGTATTCGATTCGCTTTATCTTTCGATTTGTGATTCGATTAGTATCCGATTTGATTCATATTCGTTCGTATTCGTATTATATTTTGATTTGCTTCCGCTTTCATTTTGCATTTCGCTTTGTTCTCCACTTCTTCCATTTCCGCTTTTCCAGTTGAGATCTGGTATCCGGGATCGGATTCCAACATAGTAACACTGACAACTAAGGCAGGTCTAAGATGGACTAAACCTCTTTCACCTATCTGGGTATGCCTATACCTACTAGAAGACCTACTTGCTCTAATTTCAAGCCTCTATTGGAAAGGATCTAAAATAAACTCTCCAGTTGGAAAAGTATAACCCTATCATTTTTAGGAAGGATTTAAATGGCAAACTCTATTATGAGTAACTTCTATACTCATTGGACAACTCAGCTATAGCTCCCCAAGAACCTCACTAAGGATATTAATTGGATTATTATCATATTTATTAGTTTAGGCATGGTAGCAATAACTTTATAATTAAGGTAAAGTGGTATAAAGTTTGTCTACCTAAAAGGAAAGGAAGACTTAGGCTAATCCTTATATAGACAACAAATCAAGTTCAAATGCTAAAAAAAGGTTAAAGGTTGCTTATAGACCATAATTCATTATAAGTCAGATAGGCATACATTCATTACATAAAATAGAGGAACATCAGGTGCTGAAGACCAAAACTAGATGTATCCTAAACCCTAAAACACTTTGCTAAGTCTAACAGAACTCAAACATGACAGAGGGGATCAACTAATACAAATTAAGGTAATATAAAAGGAGAGTTCATCAGGTTGCTTCACAAACAAGGCATATAGAAATAGAATTGCTAGGAACTCACTTGTAATGCCTTGGTTATTTCTGATTTGATTTAAACACACTACCCCCAACATGATGCATGCATATGGTTGTTAGCAAAAGGGAATTTAAACACCAAGGATAGGCTAAGTAAGATCTTAAATATTCCAATCAAATGTGCCTTATATGGATTAGAACCAAAAAAAATGTCTTACCTATGTTTTGGATTCCTTACCTCCAAGACAATTTAGGATCCCATAATGCATTTCTATAGTGAGAGAATCTACTTATGGAATTGGTATGATATTCTGGAATGGTTTGCCCAACATCACAAAAGGAACGACATAAACTGGGAGATATTTAAAATAACCCTAAAGGCGATAGTAAGGGCAGTTTAGATGGAGTAGAATAGGATATTATTTGAAGACTAGCATTAGGACACAAAGATGATAACGGTAGAGATTATCCGAGGGTTCAGGAAACACTTCCTTGCCCTAAGATTACACCGTTTATTTTTTGTTGACATATGCTCAAGATGGAGATTAACGTAAAGTAGCTAGAAAGAAGATAAAGAAATCAGGTGGATACATTGAAGTAAAGTAAAACATTCAAGTTATGTATACATTTGGAAAGCGTAGATATTGAGTTAGAAGGACTTTAAAACTTAGAGAAAATTAGTCAGCTTACAGGAGATGGGAGATAGGATATCTATGATTAGTCCTACAATTGAAGTTGAGCATTAGAAAGCATATTGAAATCACGAATCGAGATGATCAGCTAATAGAGGACTCCAACCTACTCAACTTGTTGCTTTAAGAGCCCACCGTTAAAAAGGGAACATCTAATTGCTTCATATAGGGATTAGTTGTGCAAATAATGTGTGAAATATCAATTATTCTATTTACAAAATGTGTACATGAGTAGTATATAAGGTTCTTATATGTTTTTGTTTTATTAACACCGTGTAAACAGATATAAACATAGTTTTGTCAATGAATGCATTATTTGATTTAAAAAATATTGGAAAATAAATCTTCAATAATCGGTAAACTATTATTAAATAATTAGTAGGACTAAATAAAGTAAGTTAATGGTATAACCATTTAAATAAACCCTAACCATTAGATTTAGTTGAATAGATTATTCTTCTATGATAAATAGTAATATATTTCATTTTTACTTTTATCAAAATTATGAATTTCATAAATTAGTATTTGTTGAATTAAAGAAAGTTATAATCATACTAATAAATCATATTACTATAAATGATTCATTTTATATTGATATTAGTAATTCAATTTATTATATGAAAAATTAAGTAATGTATAAAAGATGAAAAATATATAAAGACAAGGTGATTAATAGATTAATTAAGCATCAAAAGTCAATATTAACATATTAATGATATGATTGTAAACAAAGAATAATCAAGTGTAGATCAAGACATTGTTATGAAATCAAAGAGATCAAACTTGACTTAAAAGCAAAATTTTAGTAAGGGCAACGTAAATTTTCTTAAATTTTCTTACAGCTAAAGAAAAATTTAGGACTAGCAATCAAGTAAATACATAGGTCAAAGATCATGTTCCTT
>JANJEY010000009.1:460001-473035 GCA_024703695.1 Erythroxylum cataractarum
TGAGTTCAAATCTACGAGAGAATTGGAATATTTAAGCAAGATTATCTACTTGGTTTTCCTTTTAAGTTTTCATCAAATTTTCTTTTTTTTTTTTATAACTTTTGTAAGTTAGAAATTATGTTTCTATATATTGCTTTTTGTTGGTTCATTCTTGGTTAATATATTATTTAATTTTCAAAAATAAAGTTATTGTAACCACCATGTTTCTTTTTATAATTCACTTGTTACATTAAAACTTCATAACTTTTCATGTTAGACTTTATTGCATAATCCTTTTAAGATTAAAAGGACATTTTGATTAACGTTTAAAGAAAACCTACTTAAATAATTGGTTTTCAAATTAGGAAATTATTGATTGTGCTATAATTAAGTTTCTTTGAAAATGTTGAATTTGTATATATATGTGTGCTCTTAAGTTAGAGCATTTAAATCACATATTATGAATTAAGTCCATCACTTGAGAAGTTAGATTTAGTTTTATATGTACTAACCCCAATTTATATTGACAAAAGGGAAGAGATAACTAATATATAGAAAGTTCATCAAATTTGTTTGGACAAGAATAGTGATATTGACTCTTAATTCACATATTTGGCATGAATTCTCTTGATCTTATAAGTTGAAGAGCTTTAACTTGAATCAATTAGACATCAAATTAAAAAGTCGATTATTTCCATTAGCATGCATGTATTAAGAGAGTCTTTTGCGATCCATATTACATTGGCATAGGACAAAGCTTGAAAATAAATCATTATATTTTAGTTTGCCCTCATGCCATCAAATGTTTCCACCAATATAAAAAAAACGATGAGATTCTTTTAATAAAGGAGGTTACAACTTATAGTTTGATGATAAGTTAGTAGTAATAATTCTTTTTATGGTGATATTAGTAATTCAAAATTTCAAAGAATCAAGAAATAAATAAAAATTTAAAAATGTTTGAAAAGTTAAACAACATATAAAGATAAAGTAATTAAACTGATGAATTAAATATAACAAAAAGTTTAATTCGCACCTCTAACATATATTTATATTGAATTTTGAGTGAAGAACATAACTAATGTGCCAAGTCTTTTGACTTGATTAATTAATTTAGTGAATTGGGAGGTTTAAAATTTAAATTGTAAAAGTAATTTTTATTTAATGGTTAAGAAATGAGATTACTTCCCCATTTATAAGGAGATAAAAATATGATACATAATTATTCTGTATGCACATATATTTTAAATTTTTTATAAGTATGTGAGAATTAAATAAATGTTGGTGTTTTTTAGTATGATTGAGGCCAAAGGTTCAATCATTTTAGGGAGGAGTAGGAGTGTAGGAGTACTAATTCTACTGTAAACCGAAAAGATATCAGGCAAGGCAATCCAATTCCTACAGCTCATACTTGTTGACGGAGCAGCCGTTGACTGATGAATAAGAACCAAAGCTCTCTAGTCTCCACATAAACTTCAGGTCAAAATGTCAATGAACTATAATAGTCCACGTTCTGGACGCGCTTTTCATTAAACCTATTATTTGTTTCTGGTGCCTATAGTATATAATATATTCGTCTTCCACCTGCCTCTTGGTCGTACATCTTGCACTCCTGTCTAATTCAAAAAAGAATTATTTAAAAATTAAAATGTATCTATCTATTTTATAAACATCAATTAAGTAAAATTTGTCATTAAATAATTTATTTAAGATATGTTTAATATTCAATTAAAATGCCTATTTAATAATTTCAAAATAGGTTAAGTTGAAAATTTGATTCAAGTTTAAGGAAAACGATTACAAATCTTTTCATTAATAAAAGCATATGATACTAATAAAAGGTCTTGTACTTAATTTATACGGAAAGAATAATGAAGGAATATTATACCAGTAAAAATAAGTATTTGTGCAAGGAGGCCCGCACGGGTAGCTCAACATATTATTAGCAAAGAAGTGGAATGTATTTCTGCAAGGAGACGCTGGTGGTGGCAATGGCATGGGTCCATTTCAATTGACAGCAGTACTGTGTTTTAACGTAATAAAAAAAGGGAAGAAAGCAGCAATCTGATCAGTCCACACTCCACAAGATATCATTTAATTTTATAAGATTCTATCTCTAGACTTTTCTTATCCTCCATTCCACTCCCTCTCTCTTTCTCTGGCTTTGTACGTAGATTAGCAGTGGATCACTCGTGCATTTATATAGATTGCATCTGATGAGATCTGAAGAGTAGCAGTGGATCACATGGCAATTCCCAACTGCAACACCCTTCTGCAGCTCATCCTCTTCTTCACATCGTTTGCGTCTTTAACATTTGCGGCCAACCCCATTTCATCATCTCCACCAAACAATAAGCTCCACCCTCGAGAAGGTATCCAAACTTTTTAGTTAATTAACACGCCTATATATGTTACATGTACGTGTCAGAAAAGTTAAAATGAGAATCTTAATATATCTATAATTGGCTTTGGGTGCAGTGAAAGCATTAAGAGAAATAGGGAAAAAACTTGGAAAGAAAGACTGGGATTTTGGAAAAGATCCATGCGGTGGTGGAGATGGAGGAGAAGGAGAAGGAGATGGAGGCAACTCGAACATAGTAGAGAGCAGAAAAAGTTTTGAAAGCAGAGTCATTTGCGATTGCGGCTCCTCCTTAATCGCTCTCAACTCCTCCTTAATCACTGTCAACTCCTCTTCCTCCTCCCCCTCCTCTTCTTCATTCACTTGCCACGTCGTTTCAATGTACGTTGCACGTTAACTTTCTTCTCAGTTTAACTTTTGGGAGCTTGAAAAGTCAAAAGCAAAAGCTTTCTCTTTTGCACTTGCAGCTGTAGCACACACTCAAATGCACTCGCTATTGTAATTTAATCTTAACATATTGGGGGGTGACTTGCCGGTGAGTGGACAGTGGGTGGGTCATAGCCATAGGTGGTGCATTGGGCTTGGAGCAAGAGTGGCTCTCTCTCTCTCTCTAACCAAAAAAGAGATGCTCCACCTTGTTAAGAATATCTAGTACTAAATATACTCCACGTGCTTGTAGTTGTGCTTGAGCAAAAATGAATGTATTTCACTTGGTGGTGTTCAGTTATTTAGTACTACTAACTAAAACTGCTCTAATTGCAGAGCTTTAAAGGCTCAGAATCTATCAGGAGTTGTCCCACCAGAGTTCTCCAAGCTTCGCTACCTCAAAATTCTGTAAGCTTTCTACCCTATGTATATATATATGTATGTATTAGTATTTAGTAGTTAGTACTGATATATATATATTTTGGAAACACTAATTAACAGGGATCTGACTCGTAATTGCCTCACCGGTTCTATACCTTCTGAATGGGCTACCATGCGATTAGAGGAGCTGTATGTGATCATCAATTGCTAGCTTAGCTACTATTTTGCATCTTTAATATTTTTTTAATAATAATAATAATTATTTATGTAGGTATTTTATGGGAAATCGACTCTCTGGGCCATTCCCCATTGTCCTCACCAACATCACCACCCTCAAAAACCTGTATGTTTCTTTAATTACCTTATCCCAAACTGCATCTGCATGAATATCTTTACAATCACATAACACACAAAAGTATTCTAAGAAATTTTGGACTTACAGGAGCATTGAAGGAAATCAGTTTTCAGGCGCCATCCCACCAGAAATTGGGAAATTGTTCAATTTACAGAAACTGTAATTTAATTTGCTTTCTTCTTTCTTGTGCTTATTAATTGTTAAACCAGGTCAGGAAGTATATATGCCTGATTCACTTTTACCGTCTCCTGTCAGTGTTATCTCTTCAAATGCTTTCACGGGAAGATTACCTCCACAACTTGCTAAGTTGGTCAACTTAACAGATTTGTGAGTACATAGCTTTTGCATTTTGCTCTTTTAATTAAGTCTTAACTACGTGCATGCTCCGCGTACGATTTCAAACCACGGTTCTGCCTTCACCAGAATCTCATCAGTCTCTATCATCATGAAAACATTGCTGATTTTAATAATTATTTAACCAACTTTATTTTTTTATTTTTGTTTTTAGATTCAGTACAAATTTATTTTTTTAAACGTGTGGTTCATATTTTTTTAAAAAATTTTAATTGCCTCCTCTTTCCATAATATAATTATGATTAATATAATTTTTATTTTATTTATAATTAGTTCAAAATAAAATAAAAATATTTTCCCAAATTTTTTTTAAAAAGTATACTTATGTAGATCTTGAGAGAATTTAACTATTATTTATCTAAAATGTAAAAGTACGTACTTTAAATTTGGAAAAATGTTAATAATATTCTAATCCACCTTTGGTAAAAAATTTGGAAAAAAATTCTTGAGAAAATTATATTTTTGTAAAGGTTAAGAATAAAAAAATGCGTCCAAAAATTGTAAAATGCCATAAAATGTTTCTAAACGTGACCTTAAAATTTAGTTAAACGCATTTAAGTTCTATCGTTATTCGTTAACAAGATTATAATAAGATATATAATTTTTTTTAATAGGTTCATGATATAGATAGACGTACAAAACAGAAGCTGATATATATTTGACAAATTATTAAAATACTAGACAATATTTGAAATTAATTTACCCAAATCGATATCAAAACCGTCCTTCAATCTGTGGTTTTCTTAGTGTCTAAAACATGGATGATCGATGACAAGGTAAGTAACAGCAATGTATTCTAAAGTGGCTTATCGGATCTTATTTCTTTTAGGAGGATCAGTGACAACAAATTTTCAGGCAAGATACCTGGTTTTATCAGCCATTGGAAAAACATCCAGAAACTGTGAGTTTACAGCATGCAAATCTTATTCCCATCTATATTTCTGGCAGAATTAACAATTTCCAACTTCCAACTCTTTTGTTTTTTATACAGGCACATACAAGGTTCCTCTCTTGAGGGGCCAATACCTTCGAGCATATCTGCCTTGACAAGCTTAAGTGACCTGTATGCTTGCACTGTCTTCTTTTTCTTTACATTTTCTACACTTCTTTTAGTTCACTGAAAGCATTTTATTGAGTTTCAGGAGGATTAGTGATCTAAAAGGTAGAGGATCCCCTTTCCCACCATTGACTAACATGCAATCAATGAAGGCATTGTGAGTCAGAAACTTTTTACATTATCTTGGCTTCTGTTTTTAATCTCCTGTTGTTTGTAAGCACTTGAGACGGACCGTGATGTGCAGGGTGCTAAGGAATTGCTTGATATACGGACCAGTGCCAGATTACATTGGGCATATGAAGAAACTAAAAACTTTGTAAGTAGTTTTCTAAAAAGGTTAAAACAAGTCCCAGTGAACAGTGATGATGTTTTAGTTTTCCAAAGAAATAATCTCGAGGGTCCTGCCAATGTAAAAATACATGGACGGGAAATGGATTCAACTGAATGTTGCATGCACAATGTCATCATCTGTCAAGAATGCCTTCACATTTAACCCATGCTTGAAAAAGTTTGTGTGATAACTTAATGATTACAAACATGTCAATACAAAATTTTAGGTAGTAAGGGTACTGGATCAAAAGGTATATAGTTTTTCTAGTTGCTCATGTTTGTTTATTTACAGTCGCGCCTTAATTGCTTTCCATGTTAAAACTTTTGAAGAGATTTGACAGTTGATATCATTCCATATAAATAATTTTCAATATATAATGCAGAGATCTCAGCTTCAATACCATGACAGGAACCATTCCATCATCATTTTTCCAACTCTCAAAAGTTGATTTCATGTAAGTTGACGCTCTAAAAGCTTTTGTACAAGTCTTTGCTGCCTACTCCCCATCATAACATGTTCCTTTTACCTATAATTGTAGGTATTTCACAGGAAACAAACTTACTGGGTCTGTGCCTGAATGGATCTTAGAAAGAAACAAGAATGTGTACGTCTTAGTGATGTTGCTTCGACTGCAGCTATTCTATGTATGGTGATTGATAGATGCTTCCTTTGTTCTCTGTCTCCAGGGATCTGTCATATAATAACTTCACCTGGGAAAGCTCAAGTTCAATAGAATGTCCTCGAGGGAGTGTGTGAGTGTAATTTATTATTTATCATTATTGTTGTTACAAGACTAACGATATTAAGAAACCTCACTTTATTGACTCCTTCAGGAACTTGGTGGAGAGCTATTCCGCATCAAGAAGTAAATTGTAAGGATCTTGACCCTTCCTTATCCAATTTCTGGAGGAATGTATCATTCCTTCTTGTCTCATGCAAAATCTAGATATAATATTTGGTATTTCATTTCTTCATCGTGTTGCAGAAGCAGAGCACAACCGTGCCTTAAGAAAGATTTTCCCTGCCTTGCTTCTGGTAATCAACGTAAGTAAGCCATCTGGGCTTAGGGTAATCAATGTGTCGCTCTTCATGAAAGTGTTGAGTGATTTATGGAATGAGGAGACTTCCAAGTTGTATTTGGACGACTAAGAAAAGAAGATCAATGCATCTTTCAGATGTTGAGAGAAAGTAATCTGGTATATATAGTTCATGGTATAAGTCTTTGTTTGCAGTTCATTACTCCGTGCACATCAATTGTGGTGGTGAGGAGGTGAATGTAGATAACACAGTGTACGAGGCTGACGTAGAACGAAAAGGTGCTTCCATGTATTACTCGGGTCAGGGTTGGGCATTTAGCAGCACCGGAAACTTCATGGATAATGATATTGATTCAGATGTCTACATTCAGACCAATACCTCTGTCATATCCAACGTGTCTGCTACCAATGCACACCTCTACACTACAGCGCGTGCTTCTCCTCTCTCCCTCACATACTATGGACTTTGCCTAATGAATGGGAATTACACAGTCAAACTACACTTCGCAGAGATTGTTTTCACAAAGGACAATACATTTAGTAGTCTTGGGAAACGTGTGTTTGACGTTTATATCCAGGTAACTGAAGTCCGTTTGATGATTGGAAATGTTTGTTCTCTGGCCCTGGGATGTTCATTCTGCAGCTGCTTGTGTTGTGTGGACATAGGGAAAATTAGTTATGAAAGATTTTGACATTGAACGCGAGGCTGGTGGAGCCGGTAGGCCAATCACAAAAGCATTTACAACAGCAGTAACAAGCCACACCATGAAGATCCACTTTTACTGGGCTGGCAGAGGAACAACAGGCATACCAGAGAGAGGAACATATGGTCCACTCATATCAGCTATATCTGTGGATCCGAGTAAGTAGAATTCAAATCTCACCTTCACCTGTAAACTCTTTTCAGCTTGACAAGATCATTATTTCATATAAGAAAATGATGTATTCACTTTTGGCTGCCACTATAAGATACGTATTAATCATAATGAACTCCTCTTCTTGCCTAGATTTCGTTCCGCCTTCTGCCAATGGGAAAAAGAATGCCATCATAGTAGCTGCAGCAGTAGGAGTAGGAGTACTGCTTGTCGTTCTGATGCTGGCTGTTATATGGAGAAAAGGCTGGTTGGGAAACAGAGTCTCTGAGGATAAAGGTATTGAGAATAGGAGAGGAAAAAGGGGAAGTAATGTGTTGTTATTGAAAAGATTTTATCGACATCCTCTTTAACATAAAGAACATTAGATAAGTACAAATTAGCAAAATCATTTGAGTGTCCATGATGGTCAAGTGTGTGACATTTAGTATTACACATTGGCTTTTGATTTGATATAGGTGATGAACTATCTAAAACTGCTTATTTGTATTCATATCGTTATCGTTATTCAAAAAACTCGTATGCCTAAGGCTCCAGTATTTTCACTGAACTTATCAAAATGCTTTCTCCCAGAGTTGAGAAGCTTAGAGCTACAAACTGGACTATTCACACTAAGACAAATAAAAGCTGCCACCAAGAACTTTGATGCTGCAAACAAAATTGGTGAAGGTGGTTTTGGCACAGTTTACAAGGTAATTTGCCGTTTTCTTTCATTCGACTCTCTAATTTGTGTGTTACGAAAAGGGAAAAGACATTATTGCATACAATAAGCATTAACAAGCATCCGCAAACTGCATTGAGCACCAGAAAATATAGACTTTACTGTTTAAATACAAATACTATATACCAAGCCATGTCTCAAGGCTTCACAAACCTTTGGAAAAACGAATGTTGGGAACTTTAAAGGTTGATGTCTCAATGTTCTTTCTGAACTTATAGGACCGAAAACTAGTTAGCTAGACATAGGATTCGGTGGTTTCAAGAGAACCATCCTAGAATTATATCACTTCAACTTAAAATTCTCTGTTACTGTGCATCCTTTCATTACCATGTTTTGATTAGGAAATCTGATATGCTCCATTACCAAGTGCAGGGCCTACTATCAGATGGCACTGTAATTGCAGTGAAGCAACTGTCCTCCAAATCGAAGCAAGGAAATCGTGAGTTTGTAAATGAAATAGGCATGATATCTGCCTTAAAGCATCCAAATCTTGTGAAATTGTATGGATGCTGTGTTGATGGAAACCAATTGATGCTTATATACGAGTACATGGAAAACAATTGCCTATCACGGGCTCTTTTTGGTGAGTTAAGCACTTCCATCCATCAAAAATCATAGGCATCAATCTTCAAGCTACTGGTCTGCTAATGGCTTGTCCTTTTCTACTATTTTCAGGAAGAGATGCAATCTGCAGAATAAAATTAGACTGGCCCACTAGACAAAAAATTTGCCTAGGGGTAGCTAGAGGTTTGGCCTACCTCCACGAAGAGTCCAGAATAAAAGTTGTGCACAGGGATATCAAGACAAGCAATGTATTGCTTGACAAGGATCTGAACGCCAAGATATCTGACTTTGGTTTGGCCAAGCTCAATGAAGATGACAATACTCACATTAGCACTCGGGTTGCTGGAACTATGTAAACCCTTTAGCATTACATGCATTCCATTTTACACCATCTTGTCAAATACTCGACAAGAACATTAAGAAATCGAGCTCGGCCATCTCATTGCCTATTATATCAAGCGATGGGTCCCTTCACTATTTGTTAACTCATTGTGGCTTCTGACTTTGCAGTGGTTATATGGCTCCAGAGTATGCAATGCGAGGTTACTTAACCAACAAAGCAGACGTTTATAGCTTTGGAGTTGTTGCATTGGAAATTGCTAGCGGCAAAAGCAATGCAAACTACAAGCCAAAGGAGGAATTTGTTTACCTGCTTGACTGGGTAAGATTATATGCAGAGGAGGAATTTACAGAGTATGTAGTAGCATCCTTGATGATATGATTTTGGAAAATCTGCAGGCCTATGTTCTACAGGAGAGAGGAAGTCTGCTGGAGTTGGTTGATCCAGAGTTGGGGTCTGAATATTCATCAGAGGAGGCCGTGGTGATGCTAAACGTAGCTCTCTTGTGCACTAATGCATCACCAACTCTTCGACCTACAATGTCTCAAGTTGTGAGCATGCTTGAAGGTCGAACGGCTGTTCAGGACTTGCTTTCTGATCCTGGTTTCTTAGCCATTAATACAAAATACAGAACTATAAGAAATCATTTCTGGCAGAACCCCAGTCAAACCCATAGCATGTCAATAAACGGGCCATGTACTGATGACACCCCTATCTCTTGTATAGAAAGACCAGAAGAAGCCAGCCAGCTTTTGAGACCTGATTCAGTAATAAAATTCAATCAGTAGTTACTGTATTATATGGTGATTTAAATGTAGTTCATGTACAGTACAGACTATGTAAGGAAAAGGCTTCGTATTTAGCTATTCTCTTAAAGAATCAACATTTGATTTATTTGGACCAGGTCCCTTACAAACATTATTTTCAAAGAAGTTAAACAATACAGGGACATTGGTTACACGAAGGACAGCATCAAACTAGAAAGTTTTTGATGCAATGAAACTGGACTTTTATCATCCCATAAAAGGATTTTATATCTATTAAATTTGGAAATTTCATGATTTTTGAGAAATTCCATAAGCTATTTGATATATTTTATAGTTGAGATCAAAAATAAAAAAAAAATATAGGTTATAGCGAGTACAAAAGTATGAATAATAATATCAATCAGCACACTAAATTAAAAAAACAATGATAAGATTCCATTTTTAAAAAAAAATTAAGGAAAGAATATATTACCAAAACAGTGGAGGCTACAATGTACAAGATAAAACAACTTACAAAGGATTAACGAGAACCAATCCCTATTTCTCAAGAACACAAAAAAGCAACAGACCAACCACAGATCACAAAAACCAACGTGTCCTCATTACTAGACTTAGAGAATCCTGCTTCCCAAACACAAGGAGGGCCTCCCGAATCGAATTGACAATATAGTCAACCAACTCATATTTACTCCGCTCGACTTGCTGATAAATGCGCTTATTCCACTCTCGCCATATGTGATAAAGGGCCAGCCAACTGAAACAAGGCCCTAATAAAGAAGCCATCCTGCCTACCTGGTTTGGATTGACAAATAACCTCTTGCAAAACATCACTCCATTAATAGACAACATTCAAAGTGCCTAACAAGTGCACTATCCTACTCCACACGGCTTTAGAATACGCATAATAAAAAAACAAGTGGTTCCTACTTCATTTACAAGTTTACACAACACGCAAGTAGGATCAAAAATGCCAAACCACTGATCCTTAGTACGCAGGCAGTTTTTAATTGCAAGCCATAAGAAGAAAGCAGATTTAGGACATAGTACCTGTCGCCAAACTAAAGTTGCCCAAGGTACCTTCTTACCCACCACCCTCCCCAGGCCACGAGCTGAAGTGATTAAGAAGTTGCCATCTGGAGCAGCAGCCCAACGCATCAAATTCGGAGTGCTAGACAATTTGATTTGATTTGAGTATGTTTCAATGATGTTGCCATAACTTCTTCTATGATTGTTCAATTGAGATGATTTTTAGTTTGAATTAAACTAGAGATGTTTGGCTAGATTTCTTGTGAAGGAAATGATGTTCAATTTTGGCTTGAAGAGTCCTAAATTTTGACATGAAAGTGAGAAAGTGTGTAGGGTTGAACAGTAGCTCCAGAATTGCATTGTGTGATCTGAAACTTTGAGAATTGTTCTGGATAGATTTAGGCAGATTTTGCTAAATTGGTCTTCATAAAAGTTGTAGCTTTATATCGTTATAAAGTATGACGTTTTTCGATATCGAGGTTGAAAGTTATGATCTGTTGACTTTTGGATGTTATTCCAAAGATTCGTGTGCTTTGTTTGTGAAAATGTCCAAAAGTGTAGGTTTTGTGACACTGTACTTTGAGGCAAATTTTGGACTGTTATAGTTTGAATTGGATCAAATAGCCTTATTGAAAGTTATAGAGGACTTTCTTATCTTTGTAATGATGTATAATATTCCATTTTTGGATGTAGCAATTGTAAGGTATGAATTTTTGAAGTTTGGATGTGGTTTAGGGTGAAATTATGGAAGCAGAAACTTTGATTGAGATTTTGACCTTTTTAGAGGTTGAATTTGCTTCTAAGTTGTTCATGAAAGTTGTAGAATATGTTCTGATCTTTTCATTAATATAAAGTTTGGAATTTGTGGCCAATGGAATAGGAAGTTATGATTTTTAGAAGATGTGTTATTGTTTAGGATGACATTTATTGGACAGTAACTTTGATTGGGAGTTTGACTTTTTTATAGTTGGAATTTGTCTATGATCCTTCATGAAAATTGTAGAGCTTTCTATGATCTTTCTATTGATACCTAATTTGTCAATTTTGGATACTTGTGTGAAAAATTATGCATTGTGGAAGGAGAGAGGAAAAATAGGTAGAAAAGAAAAAAAAGAAATAAATGAAAAAGGGGGTTAGGGCACTGTGCCCTAGCGCCTGTAGCGATTGCAACGCTCTCGCGAGGGCGACCAGCTTGCCTCGCGAGGGCGCTCGCGATCTTGAGTGTGCGAACCAGCGCGCAATGCCGTTTTGATTTTTTGATTTTTTTTGTCATTTTCCCTCCAAATCCGACCCCTCACTACTCTTTTGTGTATAAATTTTTCATCCGATCTCCGATTGACCTGATTTTCGAAAAGTAGAATTCCTAAGACATTTAGCTACCTCTCCATGCAAATTTGTGATTTTTTTAAAGATTAAATTGAAATTGATGGATTGAATCAAAATTGGAGGATCGATTAAACGAATAGGAATTGATTATTTTTCGGGACATACTTCAGTGATTTGGCAATAATTAGACTTATAGAAATCCAAATTGAGTAATTTTGGTATCTACGAATTTCTAAAATTTAGGGTGACATTTTTGATGAAATTTATGGAATGATACCGAGATTGTCACGAACATGCATTGTACATATTTCAATTCCTGCATGTGCATTATTATAAACTTCTGCTTGTACAAATTTATGATCTATGTGTATTTTAGTTGTTATAGAGGAGCAACTGGAACGTCAACCCATAGACATTGTCGGGATTTCCAGGCACTAGCTACAGAAGCAGTTGATGAGTAACCTAAACGGTTTCTCTCAATTATTAGTTGCTTATGCTTATGATTATCTATTGAATATTGATGGATTGTGATTGGATTATGGATTCCGGACAGATGGTCCGATGATTATGTACTGAGGATTGCGTTATTGAAGTACTACTTATATGTGAATTTGAGACATACATGATTATAATGTGATTAATTGTGACATATGCATACGTGCATAATAATGTGATTAATTGTGACATATGCATACGTGCATAATAATGTGATTAATTGTGGCATATGCATTTCATTCATGGATGCATATTCAGGTAATGATAGTTGTGACCAGAGCAGCCACCGATTAGAGCTTAAAGCTCAACGAGTAAATTTGAGCCTCGAGCTCAACAGTGATTTAGAGCCTTTAGCTCAACACTTAATGAGCCCTATATGGGACAGTTCAGGTACTCGGTCACAACACCGTAATAATTGAACAAGTGTCACATCAGCATTTCATATGCACTTGATGAATGTGTTTAATTGAGTGGAAAGCATAATTTCTTATGCTTAAGTGAAAGTGTGTTGCTTATGCCAAATGTGATATTGTGATATAATTTGTGATATGAATTGAAGTGTTGTATGAATTGAGTGAACCATCGATGATGGTTATCTCATTGAGTTCGCAAAACTCACCAAAATTACAATATTATTTTTCAAG
>JANJEY010000009.1:509745-520201 GCA_024703695.1 Erythroxylum cataractarum
TTTGTTGAGATATGAAAATGTAATTCAAGTATTTAGTTATTTTGTGTAATTTTTGAAAGAGAACCAAACAAAATTTCCGGTAATTCGGGCTTTACCCGAACAAAATTTCGGATAATTCAATTCGGGTAATGAAATTTCAGATTCGGGCTGAGTAAGATGAAAAAATTTCTGGTAATTCGGGCCGGGCCCCAACACTAAAAATTAGGCCCGAATTACCCGAATGCTCACCCCTATCCCTAGTAATCAGAATGAATGGTTAGATTTTCAAGATCAGGAGTAATATGATGAGTTGTGCCAGTATCTATGATCCATGACTGAGGTTGGGTTGCTGAGAAGAAGTGTTGGCATAGTTGATCCACAACTGAGGTTGGGTTGGTTGACAAGAGGTGGCTGCATAGTCGGAGGTTGGTTTAGGACTGGTGGACGCATTAGCTTTATTAAATTTTAGAGAAGAATAATTCTTGGAGAGATGGCCAAAATCATGACAATTGTAACAAGTGATTTGGGTAGGATTTGATTGCCCAAGCCCTTGCAAATAGGGTTGATGCTGAAGAGAATAATTTGGCGTAGAAATTGGTGGTCGAACAAAGGAATTAAAATAAAAAATTTTACCTTGTCCACGATATCATCTTCCCTACCCCTTGTATTTTCTATATTGTGTAGAGAATAAAACTGAGTAGTGGCTACAAAGGTTGTTGGAATAACTATATTGGATGAATTTTTAGTATTGAGACTATCTTCTTCACTTAGTAATAAGCCACAAAGACCATCAAGATTAACAACATCAAGTCTGTTTTCAAGAGAGCAAACAAAAGTACGGTACATAGATTCGAGTCCATTGGTAACTACTTGCACCAAATCATCATCAGGCATAGGACTGCCTAAGGCTGCTAACTGATCAAACATAGCCTTCACATGTTGAGTATATTGAGCAATACTTGCATACTGCTCTTTTTGGAGCTTAAAGAAAATATTTTTAACGGTATGAATATGAGCTTTAGAACCTGAGGCATAGGATGTTGCAAGCTTTGTCCAAGCATCCTTAGCACAAGAGACACCAACAATTTGTGGAATGAAGGTTTCAAAGATGGAGCCAATGATTCAGCTCAATACCAAGTGATCAAGACGAAACCAAGTGGAATATTGAGGATTTGGGTCTCCCTCAGTATTGGTTCATGATGGTGGAGCAGAGTTGTTATCAATGTGTAAAGCCAAATCGTAGTTGTGATGCAATGTCATTATTTATGCTTTCCGTGGGAGATAATTAGTGGAGTTTAGCTTGATTGAGAGCTGGTGAGATATATTTAGTAAAGTGACTATAGAGATGGAGATGATTAAAGTAACAATAAGTTGATTTGATGTTATGATGGACAGCTGACTATTAGGCCGTAAAGATTTCTCTAAATTAATGAAATTTAAAAAATATCAAACGAAGAAAGGTGGGTGTAAACAAAAAGGCTATGATATCAAGATATTGTAATGATAACTCATATGCTACTTTACATTAACCGTATGGAGTATAAATAGGTATGTATAAAATACGAGTACAAGTATCATATAAAAATAAATACAAATAATAAATAATGATAAACTCTATCTAAACAAACTAAAATCTGAGGTAAATGAAAATATTTATCCTTTTCAACATGGTCCCCGCAATTTATGTTTAGATACTTCAGCCACAAAGCGGATAACCTGAGCCACCAATTTTAAGATTCATCCATGTAAGCAAAGAGTGGAGATGGAGGTTCTCGATATCAGATTCTGCATGACACATGGCAACCAACGAGCCAATTGCCCATGCTTTCTCTTATCCTTGTAGATAAGCCCCTGCTTACATTAACAAACTTGCATCCCAAGCTCCGTATGCCACCGTCTTAACTCAACATAACTTCTTGATAGAGAAAATTTGGCAGAAAATGGTTTCTATTTCTGCGTCTTCTGCCATCGCAGCTGTTTCCATATCTTCTCCATGGTAAGTTCTTGCAGGATCCGTAATAAAACTCCTGTCTTGTTGATGATTTCGTCTCTATCGCATGTAAGAATGAAAAACTGAGATGATAAAAGTGGGAAAACGACGAGGGTAACTTTCGTTTTGCTTAGTCAATTTATGTGAAGTCCTATTTGCAGTTCCCAGAAGAATGGATCCATTGCAGCATCAACAAAGGCTTCTTTCCTTTCTGGAAAGAAATTGAGAGTGAAAAAGTACGCAACATCAGCTGTTTCACGATCGGTTATAGTCTGTGCTGCTGCTGACCCTGACAGACCACTCTGGTTCCCTGGTAGCACACCTCCTCCATGGCTTGACGGCAGGTTTGTTAACAACTAACATGCTTCTTAGATATTGCCCATCTCTTTCTTTTGCATGCACGTGCGAACTAAAAAAATGAAGTCTTCTGATACCTTGCTTGAATTTTCTATTGCAGCCTTCCCGGTGACTTCGGTTTTGATCCCCTAGGTCTTGGTAAGTTACGGCTAAGATCATCAACTATGTCCTGAACACTATTTAATGTTGAAACTGAAGAATGTTGTAATTGGTATATTTGACAGGATCTGATCCTGAAACTCTGAGATGGAACGTGCAATCAGAGCTTGTGCACTGCAGATGGGCAATGTTAGGCGCTGCCGGTATTTTCATCCCAGAATTTCTGACAAAGATTGGCATCCTAAACACCCCATCCTGGTACACTGCTGGAGAATTGGAATATTTCACAGACACCACCACGCTTTTCATAATTGAGATGATCTTAATTGGATGGGCTGAGGGCAGAAGATGGGCAGACATTCTCAAGCCAGGCTGTGTCAACACTGACCCCATTTTCCCTAACAACAAACTCACAGGAACTGATGTTGGTTACCCCGGTGGCTTATGGTTTGACCCACTTGGATGGGGAACTGGCTCTCCTGAGAAGGTCAAGGAGTTGAGGACTAAGGAGATAAAGAATGGAAGACTGGCTATGTTGGCTGTTATGGGTGCTTGGTTTCAACATATTTACACTGGCACTGGACCCATTGACAACCTTTTCGCTCACCTTGCTGATCCTGGTCACGCCACCATTTTTGCTGTAAGTCTGCAGTCTCAAGTAACTATCCATATTCAGATTCCTATATGATTTATTTAGGTTCTGCGGACATAGCTGACAGTTCAAATGACATGTTTTCAGGCTTTCACCCCCAAGTGAAAAGGCAAAGGGAGGATGCTTCATGAGATGGGAGTCGTCAACAGTTTTATCTGAGGAAGGGAGTTAAAAGATGTGTATTTGTCGAAAAAACAATTGTATCACCGTATCTTGTAATGCCACTTTAATGGTTTCTTGTGGTAGAATTATCATGGAATGTACAAAGATCCCTTCTCCACTTAGATGCCAACTAGTAACAGAAGTTGTCCCAAGAAACTTTCAGCATTTCGTAAACGATATTCAATATAAACAATCTTCTGCATTTCATAAACCACTTTCACTAAAATTATAAACCAACTCCAGGGATTTTTTTCCCACTTGTCGTGATGCGGACCAGTTAGCTTTGGATTACATGGACGATCTTGACCACGGCAAGGTTTGTGGTAGGAAGCGAAAATAGACTTAAATTTTATAATGCCGTGTGTGTTTGGATTCTAAATCCTTGCTTAGTTAGGAATTCTAGTTAGCAATAAGAGTTTATTAAGGATTCTAAATCCTTGTTCTAGTTTATTAGGAGTTTATTTTCCTAATCTTGTTAGGAGTTGGATTAGGATTTTTGGCCATTATAAATAGGCCTTATTTATGCTTTCAGAACATCATCAATTTTCAGAATAAAAATTTCATTCTAGAATTTGGCTTTGCCATTCTTTCAAGATCGCTTGTCGTTCTTGTTTCTCTTTTCGTCCAATCAAACGACATTGATTAAACTCCTGAACGGAGTCTAAACGTTCTTGTTCTGTTCGTAACTTCCGTTCTGCGTCAGCTTCCTCGAGGGATTGACTTTTACTTTTATATTGCTTGCTAAAGATATCATAAAGATTTGTAACCTTTTCAGTGTGTCAAATTATAGGCCTAATTCTTATTGAAATATGGTTTATAAAACCATTGCTAAACTATTAACTTTTGTATTGAAACTTATACTTAAAAATATATCAATCTTAGCCGAGGAACTCCAAAGTAAGATAGTAGTGATAAAATCTTTATTGCATAAAAATTGTTTAAAAAACTATCATCAGGGGGAGGAAATTAAGATTTATGCATTAAAGATCAACCTTAATAAGGTTTTGATTCTATAAATTAGGATTTCTTATTCAACGTCATAGAATTATGGGGATTTCCAAGTAATTACATGAGATGGTTGAAACATTGTGTTACAATTGTCTCATATTCTATCGTTATTAACAGAGATCTAATACCTCAATTCAAAAGATCAAAGGGTCTTAGATAAGGTAACCCTTTATTTTTATATTTGTTCACCTTATATATTAAATCCGTGACTAGAATTATTTCCAAGAATATTTCTCGGGAGACCAAATTTAGATATCACTACAAGTATGAGAAATTCAGAATATTTAACCAATCATTTATTGATGATTTCTTAATTCAATGTGGCACCACCTCATAATTTATCAATGTGCTTCAAAATCTTTGCATCAAATGAAGAAGCTCTGGTTCCTAAGGTTTAATCCTAATAAAAGTAGTTTTATATTTTCAGTAGTTGCATCGGAATAACTAAGCTCCTAATTCTAACAACAGGATTCAACCATGAATTACCTCCCTTCAAATATTTATAGATCCTAATAACCACAAAGAGATTATCATTTAGGGATTTTCAACCTTTACTCCATATATAAAATGGTGGGTAGGTGGATATTATCTTATACATTAGGTCACAACATAGAAGTTTAGTCCTTAGCAACCTCCATTTGTACTAGAGCTCCCATCTAGCACTCCCTCGAGACACCATTAAATTCATAGAAAAGTTGTTGAAGAATTTTCTGTGCTTAAGGTTAGAATAAAAAAAACTGACGAGGGCCCAAGTTAAATAGACATATTTATGTTTACCAGCCATTTGTATTGGTAGTTGCACTCCTATGGCTTCAGAGTTTTGGGGAGCTCTTAAGAGTTTGAAGTTGGCTTGCAATTTAGGAGCTAGAAGATTGATTTTGGAGGTGGATGGTACATGAGTAATTAAGCTTATTGATGAGGTGAATCCTTCAGTATGTTGCAACTAGACCTTGGTTTCTAATATCAAAATTTTGAAGAAAAGATTTTGGAAGGTTATAATTGGCCAGACCTATCGAGAAGGAAACTGTGTTGATGACTAGATGGCAAATTTTGACCCAAATCTTCCATTAGAGTATTATGAATTCACTACTCTTCTATACGGGATAAGTACTATACTAGATCATGATAGATCTAGATCTAGTAGAACCATTTCAAGAATGTGTCCTTTGTAGTTTGTTTTTCTAGTCTTTTTGCCTCCTTAAAAGGTAGGGTTGGAATCACATCTACAAGAGCAATGAATAAGGTGTTTTCGATCAAAAGAATCTATATATTGTTCAATGATAAAGAATCACTTTGGATAAAATGGACACACACTCATTTCCTCAAAGGTAATAACATATGAAAAATTAAACCAAAGACAATAACTTTTTAGACACTAAGCAAATTCCGGGTCAAGGAATTACATGTGTAATGTAAAAATTATATCATAGGCAATGAGTGAATATATCATTCTGGTCTGATAATTGGCATGATTTAGAATCCCTCTATAAGTTGTAGGAGTAGGTACACTTAGAGCAAGCTTACTTGAGAATTATTAGGTAGTTGTCGTCATAGAAAGGGAAATTTGTAGCTAAGAAGCTATTTGTTTCTGTTTTTTTTTTCATTTTTTTTACCGTTTTTGTAAAAAGAAAAACAGGTAAGTAAAACGTGTTTGGCTTATTATGTTGCGATTTTTTATTTCTGAAAATAAAAAAATCACAACAGTTTTACATAAATCAGAAAATATGGTTTCTCTGAATTTTGACAACATGTTTTCTTCTACAAAAAACTAACATATCCCTGCTTTTTATCTCAATAATAATAATAATAATAATAATGAAAGTAAAAAATTTATATTAATAATTAATAATAATAAGATAATTAATTTGTTATAATAAATTAACAATAAAAATAATAGTATTACAAATAATAAGTAGAAAATTTATATCAATAATTAATTATTATTATTATTATTATTAACAATAAATAATAATAATAATAATAATATTAATAATAATAAAATTAATAAGAATAAGAATAATAATAATAATAATAATAATAATAATGAGTTTAATAATATAAAAATAAAATTATTAAAAATAAAATTAATAAGAATAAAAATAACTTAATAATAATAATAAATTAAAAATAATAAGAATAACTTATGAAAATAATAATAATAATAATAATAATAATAATAATAATAAGTTTATTAAATATCTAAACCAAACAGGTTTTTATTTTCAGTTTTTATATTACAAATCTTAACTAAACAGGTTTTTATTTTTTTTTAGAAAAAATAGAAACAAAAACAAAAACAAAAGAATAAAAGTGGAATTAAACGACACCTAAACAATTCATTATCAATGAGATTTTCTTAAATGAAAGAGAGGCTTTCAGGCCAAAACTCCAATGTACATGGAGCAGAGAACTTGATTTGGCTCAAATTCAAGTCAAAGATATTTAACTTTGTAACTTTCATTTGTATGTTTCTATACTTGTTTTGTTCTTGTAATTTACTTCTCTTTGAAGAGTATTTATATATTTATTTTACCTTAAAAAACAAAATGGAGACTGGATATTTTGGTTCATTACCATAGCCGGTAGGTTCCTATTTTGTTCTTTTTGTTTTAGTCATCAATACCAGTTGACCTGCTAATAAAGTATGCTTTCTGTTTTACCAGGCAGTTGAAACACTGATAATTAAGACGAACGAATTGAAGAACTTCCTCAGTCTGGCCACATTGCACCTCATGTGTCATCAGAAACTATCTTTACTACTATACAAGATTGTTGTCATTGACAAGCTTGATCACTGTTGAAATCTCAGGAACCTCCTGCCTTCATTGTCTCACAAGGGAAACATTTGCAGCGATGACCTTATGTTTGCATCCAGACACACAAATTATGCTTGTGGAGAAGAGGCCAGAGATCAGAAACTCTAGAGCTTGGGCCAGTCTCAAAGGACCACATGGTGAGGAGGGTCTAAATAAGCAATCCCTATTTTATTTTATAGGGCAGTATCGTTGAGAAAAAAGATTGAATGATTAATCTAGTAAGCTATTTGTTATTGTTATGTATTCATATGGATGTCGTCATAACAACACCAATTGGTTTAACATTATTTCTGGTATTTTTGTTTCTGTCCAGCTGTCCAAAGAGCAAGGCAACCACTTATATTTTCTTAGACAATGAAAAGCTATCACTCCATTAATGCTTTGCTCGGGGAAAAGATTTTATGTTTAATATTATCCTGTCTTATTCTGTCTCATGAAATTTTAGCTATTTATTTTACGGAATTCATACAGGATTCATATGAAACCCACATAAATAAATAGTTAAAATTTATTAAACATAATAAGACATCATAATATTAAATAGGACATCTAGACTCGCTTTACTCGGCCTTCTCATCCGCATTTGTCCTCTATGACCAGACTTCAAAAGATTCAAAACTCTAAAAACCTCTCGTCCAAATTGTTCTCCATATCTATCGTACTAACCTCTGCCATTCTTATCTACATACTGTACGTAGGGCTCCGTTCTGTATACATAGTAAAAGCCAGTTTTTCATTTTCAATTATAACTCCTCCATCAAAATGAGTCGAACTTTATTTTTAATATTTTCCCTAAACATATTTTAAAATTAATCTCTATTTAACTTAAATGCCATATGTATTTTTAATTCATATTTAGAAGACATAACTTTAGCCGGAGGAAAAAGAAACTTAGACTACTTGTGTTGACCCATCCTTATCATTGTTAAGGCTGATCTCATCAACTCTTCAACCCAACCCCAAAAGCATGCTTACACTTACTTCTGCTCACCCATCATTTCTTCCATTCGCTGTTATCACCAACTCTTCAACCCAACCCCCCACCAGCTACCTCCGTATCCGCATTTCAATGACTTGACACTCAGTTAACGCCAAATATTTTGTCTGCTTCCCTTAATTGCAAGAGCAGGAAGAAGCATACGGCCACCAGAGAACACCTTTGATAAATTCTAATGTTGGCATTAATGTTAACTTTAGTAGATTATATACCCTACAATCAATTACTTTGGTTATATTTTAATAACAAAATAATTTAAAAGTATTTTTTTATCTTATACATATTTAGATGTATATGATAAAATTCAATGGATAATTATACACTGCAGATGAAATTATGATAAGATTATATTTATAAGATTTATTATATATTATTTTTAATTTTTTCCTAGTCATTATTTTATTAAGATTGAACATTAATAAAACGTAAAAAGATTAGCACATGTTATATTTTTTCTTATGAAGTAAGTGGTCAATTTCAAAGGCTAAAGTATGGAAATATTTAAACAAACGTATAAGTGTTTGTTAGAAAATAAGTTTACTAAACTGACCTAATATGAGAAATCTATTTGGAACATTACTTTATGTCTATGGAAATTATCATTGTGATGATTGCATAAATGATCCTTTAATTTGAAAATTTTAAAGTTATCTGGTAGAGAGATTGATATATTTTGGTACTATTTATAAAATATTTAATCATGAGTCATTCAAATGGTAGCCATTATAAGTAGTATGAACTATATTGAGATAGTTGAGTGATCAAGATAGAGTTCATCATCCTAAAATAATAAGGAGAATTTTTCATTGTTATCGATTATTATTAATTTAGGAAATCTTTGATCAAAGTAGAGTGATGTTTTGTAAATGGTTTACAAATATTATTAATTAAATCGATAGCTAATGACAGGGAATTAATATAATTACACTCAAAATAGAATAAACATTAATTTCATACTCTATTTCTAATTAGAATATTGTATGATGAAAGGATTGAATTATACGAAAAAATCATGAACAAAAAAGTTAGCTAAAATCACTTTAACATTCTTAAATATTTGGATGGTCATGATAAGTTATTATATATTAATCTTGATCTACGATTATAAATTGTTTAATTAGAGAATTAAAGATAAATTAAAAGAAATTTTAATTTGTCTAATTCTAATTACGAATTAGAATTATAATTTATAATCATTGTCAATATAATTAAGAACCTAATGGATCTCATTTATAGAATGAGTTGAAGAGAGCAAAGATATTTTATCAAGTTAGACTTGCTTATAAAGTTTAAGTATTTTAAAAAATAAGGATTAATATGAGATATTAGATCTTATTTAGGCATAATTGATATTTAACTAGAATTATTTGTAATTATAATTAAAGTTGGCTTGATGGTTGAGAGCGGGGCTTGACTTTGGTTAGGTCCCAGGTTCGATTCCATGCTAGCCCCTCTTGTAAGAGCCTGGAGTAGCCGGGATTTTACCTGTAGATGGAGAACTAGTAGGGCCCTCAATGATAAGGTGTGCCGACTTGACCTACCTGTGGGGTGGTGTATCAGTTGGGCCCTCAGAGAGGTGTGCCCGCTTGGTCCACTTACGAAGTTTCCTCGAATAATAAAAAACTTTTCAAAACTTTTTGACTTACATTAAGACACAATTTACCATTTGCATTAAGGTGTTACGATGTGACACAAATTTTGAGATTTTTGCAACAGAATGGCATCATATCTCAGAGATCATGTTCTTGAACGTACAAACTCAAATAAGTCCTATTACGAAGGAAAAAGTTTTGTGATTTATAAATGGTGGTTTTTCATAGCCCGAAAGTCTCATCATATAATAAAGGATTATTATTTCTTAAAAATAATTAAATCAACATTTTTAATTAATATTTATTATATTATGAGGTTGGCGGGCCATAATTGATCATCATTTACAAGCCAGTTGAATCCAATTGTGAGTAGACGTTCTGGCTCAATCATAATAACTAGGAGGCTCGATAGGTATTTTTATTGTAAACATTGATAAGGGGCTGGAGGGCATTAATGCATACCTTTAAGATAAAGGCATGTTGGGCAATCAACTAATTACATTAATTATTAACTGATTATATCAATTGTTAGCTGATAACTGATTATATTAGCTGATTTGATCAACTGATTATATTAGCTATTTGTTATTTGATATTTGATAAAATTAGCTGTTTAGTACTAGCTATTTATGTATAAAATGACGTATGAGAATATAACATTAAAAAAATTATAAGGATATGAATATTATATATCTTAGTATTTTGTTAAACATTCTTATAAAAATTTAGATTTTAGATATTAAATTCTACAAAAATTAAGTTTATAAATCTAATAAAAAACATATAACATATAATAATAATAAT
>JANJEY010000009.1:534336-566843 GCA_024703695.1 Erythroxylum cataractarum
TATAGTTTTGTCACAAATTTCACAAGTTTTAGTGTCAATATTTGTGTCACAAAAGTGTTGCATAATTGTGACCATATATTAAATTAGTCACTATTTTATTAGTGACGGAGGTATTTGTGACGGCAGGTGACGACTTCAAAAATTGGACACTATTAATAATAGTGACTAATATTACTGCTTTTAGTGACAACTTTTACTTTCACTAAAAATACAATTTCTTGTAGTGGATTCACTCGATTCTCGAAGCATTGGTTTTCTAAGAAAAAAATTTCTACCCCTTTTTTGATAAAATTAGAGCTTTCAGGTTTTAGTCAGATTTTACGAATAATAGTAAAGAGAGTGAAGTATGTGACGGTATTGAATATATTTCTATTTGTGGGCGTTTCTGCGAGCTATAGGGATCCAATTAAGGAGATTTCTGATTCCTTTTGACCTAGAGACATGAAATTTCATTTTAGCTTAGGAATCAGCTTTAATTGTGGGCCCTAAGTAGATCAATTTTATTGGAAAAAAATTAGGGTGAATTTATCAAGATTTGTTCGGATGACATGAAAATAAGTTTGATTGAGTAAATTTTTGTGGTGAGGAGTTCCTCCCTCATGAGATGCGCGTTCAGATGTCACGTAGGACGTCGGACACATGTCTCACCAGGGAGGGGTTCCAACAACAAGATATACAAAAAAGGGTTTCATCCTGTTAACAATGATCTTTGTGAGGGCTTTGTAAATCACAGAGCCCAAGGTGATCGGTCAAAATTGAGTGATTGACGAAGGGGAGGGAAGTTTGGGTATAAGGATCATAATGGTACGATTCAGCTTGAAACTAGTTCTTTTAAATCATTCTAAAAAATCATTAGTGAAAATCATTAGTTCCAATGTAACTTTTTCAGTGCTCTCTTGGACTAAAGCGTTGAGTTTTCGACAATGTGAAAAGTTTATTTTCGGTATTGGCCAATATTGGCTAATGCTATAAATCTTAAAATTTTTAAGGATTAGATTGCATATATATATATATATATATGCAACAGAACCTCACTTTACCAATTTCAATTTTTTCGTCTCTCTCTCTCTCTCTCCTGTCAATGTTCTCCTCTCCCTCCTCTAACATCGTCGGCTAGCATTGCTCTCCACCACCCTTGCTACCTCCCCACCTTTGACCATCGCACCTGCTGTTTTCCAACTCTGCCCAATGCCATACCAGATGCCGCTACCCTCCACGTCAGCTTTGCTCACCATGCCTGTTGCCCTCCACCTTGCCCAATGCCCAGTGCCGGCCCTGGGCAGGGGCCAGCAGGGCACCTACCCAGGGCCCACTATGAGAGGGGGCCCCGACAGCCCCCTCTCTAAACTCTAAGACTTTAACGTTAACTAGCTAATGACTTTAAAATCAATGCCTTCCTCCTTTTCCATTCGCCTATTATGTACCTTTATCATAATTCATAACGTTAGCTAACTTTTAACGTTATAGTCAATCTTATAACGTTAAAGTCATTAAATGAATATAAATGACTATAACGTTATAACAATTTTTTTTTAAGTAAAGGTAATTTTGTGGTTCTCATGTTTATAAATAGTCTTAAAATATTTAAGTATACATTTACCTTTTAATTTCTTTATTTTTATCAATATATGTATTTAAGGTACTCTAACTCAAAAATTAGCAGCAAAAAATTTTACGATTATGTATTCTGAGTTCTGAGTATAATTTAAAGGTAAAGTTTCTGATTTTTTAATATATTTTTACTCTTTGTTTTTTATTTTTAATATTAGATATTAAATTTTGCTATTAGGTGAAGGTGGTTTTGAACAACATAAAGAAAACGTAAGTAATGAGATTCATATTCACGAGGATATTAGAAATCTGAGTAAGAATGATCGTGTACCAAATACATCCACTTCATAAAATTTACAGTATATTGAGCAAGTAAGCTTTATATTGGACATTTATGATCCTAAGAATTGGAATAATCTTGATAATAAAACAAGAGATATTTTAGTTGAAAAAGGGCCTATAAAAGAGTTGAATCTTACGTTTCCTTTAAACAATACCTCTCGTCATTTTTCATATTCTTATTATTATAAAAATTTGAATAATGGAGAGATTAGCGATAGAAAATGGTTGGTTTATTCTAAGCATGTAGATA
Source organism: Erythroxylum cataractarum (assembly GCA_024703695.1). NCBI lineage: Eukaryota > Viridiplantae > Streptophyta > Magnoliopsida > Malpighiales > Erythroxylaceae > Erythroxylum > Erythroxylum cataractarum. The sequence continues at coordinate 536,480 of JANJEY010000009.1, forward strand.
AAGTAAATTGAGTCATTTATATTTCATACAAATACGTAAACTTAAGTATATTGTCGATTTATTGATAAGTTATTTTTTTAATTTTGCCCAGGGCCTATAAAACTATAGGAACGGCCCTGCCAATGCCCCGATGCTGTTCCAGTCCACCTCCACCTTCGTTGCTCGCTTGAAAACACAGAAATATCCATTTGCAATTTTAAGATCTAGACCTGACCGGACCCAACTAAACAGATTCAACGTAACTGAACCAAATTGCAATTTCTGATTTTTTAGTGTATTTTGAATTACTTTTTTAATCTAAATTGCAATTGCATTGTATTTTGGACGTGTCATATGTATTTTGTAAATGGTTTTAAAGTTGGAATTGTTTGTGAGAGTTAAGAATTTTGAGTTTTAAAGTTGGAATTGTTGTATGAGTTGGTTCAATTTTAATGTAATTAATGCATTGTTAATTTATGAAGAAAATTAGTACATTGGAAAATTTGGGTTTGAAAGTTGGAATTGCTTGTGTAAGTTGTTCAATTTCAATGTAGTTTAAGCATTGTCAATTTCAAAATTAATGCATTAAGTTGTTAATTTGTTAATTAATTTATATGAAACATATAATTTGTTAATTATTTCTTTTATGTAAAAAGTATTTAACATATGATTAATCATTTACATATAAGATTTAATATATATTAAACCATTTAATATACATAATTAAGTTAAGAAAATTAAAATTTTACATTTTTATATTGTTTATTGGTGAATTGTGTCGAATCAAATTGAATTGAGTAGCGTATGTTAAGTCTTCCTTGTGGAGTTAATTTGAGTAAGAAACTAAGAATGTTGATTAAAATTGGTGAATAAAATATTGTTAAATTAAAGTTAGGAATTAAGATTTTAGTAACAATGTTGATTAAAATTAGTTAAGAAAATACAATAATTATAAGCATTACAAATTGAATTATACAAGTAAACAAATTATATTAGTTTATAGTTGAATTATGAGATTACATAAAGTAAGTTGTAAAATTATAGTTGTGAGTTATGGTTGAAGTTGAATATGTTATAGTTGTGAGTGTGTGTCTTTAGTTTATGGCTGAATGATGTAATCATACAAAGTGAGTTATATTATATGAGATATATATGTATATTGTATTATTATTTATATTAAATACTTGGATTGTTGGTTTTTGACTTATGATGAATTGTGTTGGATGAAAATGAGTTGTGTATGATGTAATCATACAAAATGAGTCAAATTATATAAGATGTATATGTTTATTATGTATGTTGAATACTTGAATTATTGATTTTTGACTTATTGATGAATTCTGTTAGATAAAACTGAATTGTGTATGATGTAATCATACAAAAGGAGTTATATTATATAAGATGTACATGTGTTTGTGTTATTGTGCATGTTGAATACTTGAGTTATTGGTTTTTGACTTATGGTCAATTGTGTTTGATGAAATTGAATTATATGTAATGTTATCATACAAAATGAGTTATATTAAATAAGATGTATATATGTATTGTGTAATTGTGTATGTTGAATACTTGAATTATTGGTTTTTGACTTATTGGTGAATTGTGTTAGATGAAATTTAACTGTGTTTCATGTAATCATACAAAATGAGTTATATTATATAAAATGTATATGTGTATTATGTTAATTTGGACTTTTGAGTTAAACAATACATATTTTGTGATAGTAATTGATAATCACTTTTTCTTTATTTTGATATGAAGTTATTAAGTTAATTTTGATATATATCTTCATTTATTTTTATAGATAAATAGATGAAAGTTCAAGTACTCCTAATAATTCAATGACTTCAGAAAGATATAATGATCCAGTTGGGCTCATTTTGCATTGGTCCCCAGTATGAAGAACCATACTATGTGTTTGTTTTGTAGCAAGCATTTGAAAGGTGGAGGAATCACCAGATTAAAGAAGCATTTAGCTGGTATTAAAGGAGATGTACAACATTGTAAAAAAGTGAGTCATAAAGTGAAGTAGCAAATGAAGACTTTTCTTGAAGAGTAGATGGGAAGGGAGATTGAATTATGAAATTGGTAGTGAAAGTTTGTTTGCTAATGTTAAGGATGATAGTAGAAATGTTGAAAGTAGTGTTCCTTTCCAACAAGTTAATGTTGCATTTAGACTTGATATTAAGAAAAGAAGAAGGTAGGTGCCGAATTTTTTTCACCACAAATAACTCCTAAAGCTTAGCCTTTAATTCCTAGAGCCATGAAATCAAGAGAAGTGACTCACAATATAGATATGGCAATGGCTAGATGGTGGTATAATTCAAGTATAACATTCAATACTTCCCAATATTATTATTATCAGCATATGGTGGATGATATAACCTATTACAGTATGGGTTACAAAGCTGACTACAGAGGTAAAATTTTGAGTAGCTCTGTTATGAAATTAAAAGTTATTTGAAAAAAAACAATAAATTAGGCTACTTATAGGTGTTCAATCATGTGCGATGGTTGGACAAATAGGAGACATGAGTCTATTATTAATTTTTAGGTTTATTTTTCAAAGAGCTCTCAATGTTTTTGAAGTCTATTGATACATCTAACCTTGTTAGGAATACTGATACTTTATTTGAAATTTCCAATGAAGTTGTGAATGAAATAGGGCCATAAAATATTATTTAGTTCACTATTGACAATGATTCTGCTTATAGAGAGGGTGGAAGAAGATTACAAAGTAAGCATATTTCTTTTTTTGGGGACTCCTTGTGCTACACATTACATTGATTTAATGTTGGAAAATATAGGGGATGCTAGGTATTTTCCTATTATTGATGAGACTATATAGAAAGTAAAAAAATTGACCAAGTTCATCTATAATCATGCATGAGTCTTGAATTTAATGAGAAAGGATATTATTAATGGTAGGAATTTGTGTCTTCTTACTATTATAAGATTTACAAAAAAAATTCTTATTACTTCAGTGTTTTATTATGATGAAGAAAGAGACAAGACAGACGTTAAAGTGATAAGTGAATTGCATATCAGCATATTCGATCTAATTCTAGATTGGAGGTTTATAGAATTATACTTGAGGATACTGAATTTTAGTCCTAATACCAATTTATCATTCGATTATGTGAGCCATTAGTAAGGGTGATTCTTTTGGTTGATAGTGATAAAAAGGCAACAATGAGTTATTTTTATGATATCATGGAGAGGGCGAAGGAAGCAATCAAGGCCAATATGAAAAATAAGTCTTCTTTGCACACACCTTATCTTGCAGTCATCAATGAGAGATGAGAAAGGTAACTTTAATCTCTTTTGTTTGCAACTGGGCATTTTTGAATCCTAATATCTATTTTAGACTAGATTTTATATATAAAAAAAGTTGAAGTTAATAAGGGGATGTTATTAACTATTGCAACAGTTCTTGCCCATGAGATGATGCAGGATCTCCTAAGCTCACAAATAAAGATTTATAAAGAGTTTTTTGGGGATTTTGGGATGCCATTTTATATTTGACGAATAGCAAAACTTAATCCAGGTGTATATTTTTCACTTGTTTTGCTTGTTGAAAATTAATTATCACTTTATTTTGTTTATAACATTATCTTTTTATCTTACGACTTACATTTTCTTAGTAGAACCAATTCGGAAGTGGTATTCTAGAATTGTAACGGTTTGCAATTCAATTTCTAAGTCAATGTGTGAGTGCAACATGTTGCGAAAGGAATTGGAGCACATTTGAATTCATCTATTCCAAGAAAAGGAATATATTATAGCATAAAAGATTAAATGACTTGGTCTTCGTTTGTTATATTTTAAAACTTCGAGAAAGAAAGCTTTTTATCATTATTAAGTCATATATAATTTCTTATAATTTTTAATAATTTAATTTTATTGTTTACTAGGATTTTTAATATAATAAATAGTTCAACAGATCCAAATTGCATTAATAATATCGATCTTTTAGTAAATTAGGTTTCTGAGAAACTGAATTTAATAGATGAAAGTGACTTAGAAGATAATCTTGGATGTGAAAACATTGACATGTCATTTGATAATGAATTTGAATGATGATAATGATGAGACTCTTCTCAAAAATGAGGATTTTATACCAAATGAGAATTGGGGTCAATACAGTTATAGTAGGTATCTCGTGGAGGATTAAATGAAGTTTCAGGTTTTCGTTTCTTCAAGTTTTCATTTCTTTTCTTCTTTTAATTTTACTTATATTTGATGTATATGTTAAATTTTATATATGTAATGTAACTGTAAATGTTTCTGCTTTATGTTTCACTTCTAGTTAGTTGTTTGTTTATCATGAACTCTTTTTGTAAATTGTAATAATTAGAAAGCTAAGGATATTTATTGTTCTTTTTTATGCTTTAATATAATTGTTATTTATTATATTATGAAATTGTAATATTTTAAATACTTTGTATTATTCTTAATTTTATATTTGTATGATGATTAATTGATCTTTTTCTTATTAATTTTAGTTATTATTTATATATGAAATATGAGAAAATTAATGTTAATAAAAATAAATAAATTGATGTTTTTTTTAAATTATTATTATTATGGATTTTGGAGACAGATTTGATGTTAAATTATAAAGTATATAGTGCAATATACTAATGGAATATTTTGCAATTTTTTAAAAAATTTAAAGAAGATTTCATAAATTTAAAAACTATCTCGAAATGGTTACTGGTATTGATTAGTACTGATACAATACCATACTAGAACTAAATCTGGTATTGGTATTGGTACGATATTTATAACATTGTCCTAGACTCAAGAATGTCATTTATCTCTTGGGATTAATGAAGCATTAACAACTCTTATTCCGATAAAGGCTAATAAAAAATCTTTGTTAGATTTGTCATTGATCTCTTTATACAACATAATTTACAAAGTTCTCTCTAAAATGATTTCTAGCTGGTTAAAGCCTCTCCTCTCTTCTATTATTTCATTTCCTTAAAGTGTATTTGTATTGGCCATATTATTTATAATAATCTTCTTATTGCATGGGAGATAATGCAATATTTCAAAAGAAAGAGAAAAGGTTTACGACATTTAAATTGATATTAGTAAGGTATACGATAAGGTAGAATTGTGTTTCTTAGAGAATAGGATGATTGTATAGGTTTACCTACGCTTTGGGTGGATTTATTCAAGTTATGTAATTCATCTACTAGTTATAGGTATTTTTTAATCAAAATTTACTTGGTCTAAATTGCCTAGTCGTGGTATTTAATAAGGGGACTAACTATCTCTTATTCCTCTTATATTCTAAAATTTTAGTGACTCTTATTTGAAAGAAAGAGGTTGATAACTATTTAAATGGTTATGTGGTGGTTAAAAGAGCTCCAAGTGTGACCATGTTGCTTTTACAAATAATAATTACCTATTCTTCCATGTAAATAGTAGAGAATCTGATTATAAAATAGATATGTTTAATATGTATGCTTATGCTTTAGGACAATATGCTAATTTGAATAAATTTACTATCATTTTTATCACCAATGTTGGTCAGGAGCTTAGAGAGATGGTAATAACTAAGTTGGGAGTGTCTCAAGTTCAATCACAAGACAAATAAATAGCTTTGCAACTTTTTTTGTTCACAACAAGAAGGAACTTTTCTCTTTTATAAAGGAAAATTTTGAAAAAGAATTCAGAGTTGGAATTGGAACCTCTTGTCTCTTGCTTAAGTTTTATTAATCAAAGGAAAAAATTTGGAATAGTCATATATGTAACTTTTAGAGAATGACTAATGGGTGTTTCCTCTTCGTCAATGGTCTCTTTATAATAAACATCTCCATAATGTGAATATAAGTAGGTATATATGAAAGCACCATCTTTTTGAGATAGAATATGGAGTTCTTATAGTCTATATGATTATAGTCATAGTCTAAGTAGTCTTGTCATTAATTGGTCAACCAAATGTAAGATCATGATTTTTAAATAAGTAAAGCAAATAAATAATCAAATGAAAACTCATTTTAGAATGTGAAAAATTGAAATAAGTGAATATGAGACCAACAATAGCGAAGTAGAAGATGTTATGTTATTTCTTTACCTTAGTAAACTTAAAAATGATGTTTAAGATAAAGTTTCCTAATGTTGATTATTTCTTCCATTATGATGATGGAAGGAAATTAAATCTAATTAGACCTAAAAGAGGGCTTATGCCCGCTAAAAGAAACAAAATTTATGTTTGATGAATAAATGGTGGACTTCATGAATAAATGAGAAAATTTTCAACTCTTGAGGCTTACTTAACTAATGATTAGAGGAGTTTCTCTTAAGCGTAACCTGGAATCATAGTAAGCCTGAGTGAGGATGGTTATAATACTTAGAGATATAGTCATAATAGACTAAATGATTAAGATGACAAATGCACAAAATGTTATTAAAGATCATTAAATTAAGGCAAATCTTAATTCCATGTACATTTGAGATAAAATTTCAGTAAGAACCTCTTTTATTGTCTTTAAACTTGCAATAAAATAACTTCATTTTTTTACGAATAAGTCTACATAGTCAGAAGACTCTTCCAACCTTGATCAATGAAGCAATAAATAAGGTCGTGCTCCTTAAAAAAGTTAAAGAAGGCAAGGTTCAATGACCTTGTTCTTGTGAAGTTCACGAGCAGGTAGTTATCAAACTCAGGTATGCAGGCATCGAAATACTCATTCTCCTGAGTAATAAGAGACAGAGGATGAGGAGGAGGAGATCTCAACAGAGCTTTCAAGTTCTAGCAAGATGTTCTATAAATGAAGGTGATCCTCTTAATTACCTTAAGTCGAGCTCTAGTGGATTCCTTAGATGTCAATATGGAAACACCATAAGTCCTAACTATGTGTAATAGAGAATATGATGCGTTAATGCTCCAATGAAAACATAAACTCCAAATAATAATCAATAACTTAAGAAGACTCTATAAAAAAAGGAAAATATCGTAGAAATAACAGTTAGTCATAAGCAAACAACAACTCACAAAGAAGGAGCATTTCATTATAACAATCAAATTAACTGTAGCCCCCCAATTATACCCTAGTTGAAATGTTACATGTTCATGAAAGTAAATGTGAAAGGTGTTGAAATTGTGATATGATTGTGAATTGTATATGTCTTGAATTTTGGTTTAATAGATCATACTTAGTGACTTGGAATTAATTGATACATTAGAAAATTGAAGTACTAAAATGTCCAATTGGACTAGGAAAATTTTCAAGTGATAAGACAAATTGGTATATGAAAAGTTGGATGACTAAGCCTATGAGTTAGTGACATTTGGCAATATTGGTTGAGTGACAAGTGGCTTGATTGAATTGTGACATTTGGCAACCACACATGAAGACATGTAGATGGATTCATTGAAGGACAAGTAGCTTACCTTCATGTGTGACATATGGCTTGATTAAATGAAAAACACTTAGCATCCAAAGAGTTAGTCAGGTGGTGAATCGTCCTTCATTCTTGATGTTTTTTCCTTCTCTCTTCACTTTACTCCTCTCTATCGAACCTCTGTCTCTTACTCTTAAACCTCTGGATTTTTTCTTCAATTTGGATTATCAACACTTAAAATCCTTGCTAGATACTGTATCAAGGAAGTAGATTATGTTATCTTTTATGTTATTTTCTTGTTGCTAAGATTTGCACCTTGATCTTGGATATGTGATGGTTGCATGAAGGGCTAGTTTTGTTTGTTCTTTGAAGTAGGAATTTGAAGTTAAATAGGTAAGGAAATTCTAAACTTGATAACATGTATTAATACAAGTTTTATGATAATTGAATTGGCATGAAATATGTGTTATGATGTTGATAATTGAGTGTTAGAAAATGATCCTTGTTTGGCAAATTCTGTTTTGGTTTTGATGTATATAAGATAATGATTTGTGAGTTGTCTAATGAATGATTTTTGAATTGGTTTGGACATGAATTTGATGAGGTATTGAAGCATGTATAAGGTAGAATTGAAGTGAAATTGATGGATTTTGGTGAACATATGTCGAATGGAAGTGAAAAAATCAAATTTTGGAAATAAATTGGAGGTTGTGGGTGAGCGAACCTTCAGTTCACACATCCCTTGATCATGGGATTTATAAGGCTTATTCCCACGGTCTTGGGAAGTACTTAGGAAAGAAAAAATGTTGGTTTTAGATAATTGTTGGACTATATATGGTTAAGATACTTAATAATGGTTTACTTGGACTTAATTGAGGTTGAAAATGAACCTATATGATGTTAGATTAATTGAGTAATAGTTAATTTAGTTATGGATTGTTAATTGAGGTAATTACTTAAGGAATGTGTGGGTAACAATTAATGTTTCTAATGTTGAAATGTTTTGTTCAAGGATGAATGTGTCCTTGTGAATACAAGTGTGTTTCAAAGGGTTTTGTGATGTGAATTGAATACGATTGTTTATGAATTGGTAATTTGTGTGATTATATGTAATGTGTAAATACATACCACATTTAATGATACGTTATTGCAATTTTTTTTCTCATAAGGTATGTTAAGTTTGTTTGGATGTGCATGCATATGTTCAATTTGAGAAAAATGGAATACAGACATGTTATGCACTACATCTTTTGCATATAATTATGAAACCTGAAATGGTTTATTTTAAAACTGCCAAGTCCTAGTCGTGGGTAAATAGGCATCCCTATAAGGGTTTACAACTGCTCATGTGACACTTTGGTGTCTCATAATATTGACACTTCATTGTCGCCTATTATTGAGACATGTCTATCCCTGTTCTGTGACACCAATCATAGGTATCTACTATCCTGGTCCCATTACCCACTTTTGTAAAAAGGTTTAGTAGGCTAACATGTTTTGTATTATGATATATGTTCAGTTTTGATGTAAACAAGTTCTGATCTGATACAAGACAAGCTCTGATTTGATATAAAACATATTCTGATCTGATACAAGTCATATTTTGATCTGAAAGGATTATATCCTATTCTGATATTCAATTATACTACTTGCACATTCTATTATGTTATTTATGAGTTTTGTTCTGATGCAAGAATGTTTTGTATTGATGAATCATATTTTTTTTAGATGTTTGGATTACTTTATAATATGAATAATTAAAGATTATTGTGATATGATTTGAATATGTATATATGAATGTTAGATGACTGTTAGAAATAGTCACCATTATGCATTATGTTTAGTTATTACCCATTAAGCTTTATGCTTAGCACAGTTGTTTTGCCTCCGTGTAAGTTCTGATAAGAAGATTTAAGGACTGGGACAAAAACTACCGCAGTAGCTAAGAAGAATGTGTTCTATTTTGTAAGTTATTTTGTTTGAGTTTTGAGTTGTATTAAATGTAATGAGTCATTTTTTATTTTGTTTAATGGTTTGTAATAACCTTAATACATGATGGATTTGGAACCTATGGCATGCATTTGGAATAGTACAATATGTTCTATATGTTTTGTTTATAAAATAACATCTGATGATATGTAATGTATGTTTGCTTGAGTTTCTGGAAGTGCTTTGGAATTTTTTGTATGTTTTCGTTTTGTTTTGCATGGCATTTACATATTCTTCTAGGTGGTATGTGGGTGTTACATTAACAATCTCCATAACACCTTGAATGTTCCTAAATAGTCTCAATTATAATTTAAAAAGCTTCTCAAATAGTTTAAAATTGTAATAAAACTCTTAATTTTGTTTATTAAATTAATTGAAATCAAACAGTCTAAATTACAAGTTGTAATTTAGCTCAAAATGTTAAGAATTATCAATTTGAGATTAATTGAAGATAACATATTATTTTGACATACCACCATATTTTTAAAAATATATCATTATATCATACAAAATATATTACTACTTCATATAAAATTTACTGCTACATTCCACAAAATATATAATAACAAAGAACCTTAGAATTATTGACTAACTCTAGAATATGCCAAATTGTAATAACCTATTTATGTTTTCTAATTAATTATTTTATTTATATACTATATAGGTTTGTCGACATTGACATAGTTGTTCGGTTGTTCGTGAAAATTGATAATAAGGTTAGAAAGAGTGACTGAAATATAGGTCTTCCTTCATTTCCATAACACAATTCATTATGGATAAGATACAAAATATCTCATTAAGCAAGATATTTAGTGTGCAAATACTTGCCTTTTACTTGAAAGCATGAAAAAAGTACAATGTAGTTAATAAATTAATTACACAAAAAAAATAAAGAGTCAAACAATAATCATTAGCTAATGGATTATTTTCATGTAACTAGCTGTCAACACCTTGTAAAATGGCATAAACTCTAGATAATTATAACCAAGTAAGAAAGATGAACAAAATCGTCCTCTACTTGTTGATTATTTTGTCGAAAGAAAAAGATAACCAAAAAAGAAAGAAAATTCAATTTTGTAGTAAGCTAACCTACCTATCCTATCATATCAACCACTCGTAATAAACCAAACTCACATAATAAATTGATTTCATTATTCACAAAAAAGAAATCTAGAAAATAACAAAATTTTACTAAAAGTCACAATCAATAGTGAACCTTATTGCCTAAATGAGATCTTAACCCCCTTATTTTGATAATAAAAAAATAAATTTTTATTTATAAATTTTTTTTGGGGATAATAATAATTATATTATAATGGAATCAAATAATATGTGAGTGATGAAGTTTAATAAAAGGCCAAAGTGAGCAAAGGAGCTAATTTAATAAATTTTTTATTAAATTGAACAATCAATGGTTAGAGAAATGAGAAAAGTGGAGCGTATATGCAATTTAAGTTAAGGACCAAGAGCAAAGAGGAATCAAGTATATCAAAAGTTAACAAAATCATTGTACTCCTTTTTATAACCTTATCCTGTTCATTTTAATATATTAGGAGTTCAATTATTATTTGATCATTTGCATATGTGGCATAAGCATAAATCATTTCATAATCAATAGAAATTTTATTTTAATATTTAAAATAAAATTTAAATTTTTTTAAATGATTTGAATCAAGTTTTATTAAAAAGGTACAGTATGATCTTTAAAAGAACTTGAAAATTTATTAGAAAACATAAAATATATGTTCAAATACTTTATTTGACTAATGAATAGATATGATTGACCAATGTGTTGCTTTTGAACAATTGGTCAACCAAATATCATAAAAAGTGAAAAATTATATGTTGTGATTTTTGTATCATATTGGTTGATACATTCGTCGGTCAATATCAATGTACCAGATTGGTTGCTAATGTCATTATTAGTAGTCATTGTAATAATTAACTTTTGTTTGTAATAACTTTTTAAGGTTATTTTGAGTATAAATATACATATGAGCCATAATAAATTTGCTAGGTGTACTAAAGGGTTACCAAGAGTCTAAAAAGTCTAGAGATTGTATATGAGCGTTACATAATATACGTTGAGTCATTGTTTACAGGTGTGAGCAAAAGGAGTTTTGAATTGTATATTATTGCAATTAGATAAATTGATTGGGATACACTTTGTGAGGATTACTCTTTATGTTGAGCATGATTTGTAAAGGATTCTTCACTGTAACAAAGCAAGACGATTATAAAGATTCCTCTTCATTTGTGACAAAGAAGATGATGTATAGACGATTGTTCTTCACCAATGAAAAAAGAAGATAATGAATTCTTAAGTGAAACGTATGAAGTAGACATAGGTCAAGCGTTGTTTTTATCTTTCTCTATCTACTCTCTTTTATATATTATTATGATTTCTGTATAATTTTCATACACAAATTTATATATCGGGGCAATTTTTAGATGATTTCAGTTTCGCAATTACTATTGAGCTACTTCTTACCTATCTTGATATTTAAATAGAGAGTTGCCTTTCTCTTTAATTTTTTTATATTTACTAATTTAAAAAAATATGACTAAAGCACTACAAGAATTCAATGAATTACTAACAGAAAAAATTGACGTGAACAATGGACAAAAGCGTCGTTAATACGAGCGTAGGTAATTATAATGACAAAAATTTCACATGTCCTTCTGTCAGTAAAATATACCGACGGACACCTTGACCATCGGTAAATCGTTATAAAGATACCAACGGATTAACAAGAATGGTCGGTAAATAAAACGAACAATTTATCGATGGTATAATTTATTCCGTCGGCAATATTTAAACATTTTTTCGACGATTTTTTGTATTCCATTGGTAATTGGAAGTTAGAATTTTTTAAAAATTCCGACATTAAATTTTATTTGATGATCTTATGAAAAACGCATAATTTCAACAATTGTGTATTATCTGTGTATATTAAATTTATTTTTTTATATATTTAATTTGTTTAAAAAGAAGTTGATTGATGATATAAAGTTAAATTTTTCTTAATTGATAATTAAATCATTACAGTCTACATAACATATCTTTGTAATTGAAAGCAAATGACTACAACAATCCTAATGTCCTGGTGATTATGGGTGCTCTGAGGTGCCAACCCTCCCTTTCAACTACTCTAGCTCCTGTCTTAATTGAGCCATCTGCTCTATTTGCTCTTGTAGATGAGCCATCTGGTCCATTTTCTCTTACATGTGAGCCATCCTCTCCATCAATTTATCCACTATGGCCCAAAGCTCGATGACTTCTAATGATTGCGCTTGTTTGGTAGACGTTGTTGTACTGGACATGGAGGATTGCAAATAACAAGTATTCACAAATGAACCTAACCCAAATATCCGTCCACGATGGTCCCTACCACCGACAACATCAAGTACATCTGAGTCTCATCAACAGGTTGTTTCTCCTAAGATTGTCGCTGAATGGTTTGTTGTATTGGTCCTATTAGGAACCAATGTTTACATTAGTAAGGGATTATTATTAATAATAAAACTAAATGATTATAAAGAGATTAACAATAAGGCATTAATTTCACATATATTCAGTTCTCTACATCAGCTGTTGACGAATGTCATACCGTCATGCTTCTTCGTGTAAGTATACAAAAACAACTGAGTAGGTGTAGGAAAAATGTGCAAAGACTTTTCCTGCATATTTAACCTATGGTTACTTGTGAGCTATATTTAATAAAAATTTCAGTAGAGTTTTCCCTATTTTTATGATATGTCCCCCTGTTGAACAAATAAAAAAACTCAACACAGCTATATATAGCACCAAACATTTATGTCATTACCATTATTTATAATACAACAAAGTAAAACATGTACAAAATAAGTGTGAAGTTTAGATACTTGCAAGTCTCTCTGTATGCTCGTGGTGGGTTGTTGATCCTCCTTATGTATGAGAATACTCTTTAACCCCAGGCCTCCATGTTTATTGGTGGAGTTACACCTTGAGATTGACATTGCCGCATGGCTTCTCCAATACTTTTACCATTGACTCCATATTTGCTCTGAAATATAACGTGGTCGTACACTAGCCTTGTGTGTCGCACCAATAAAGTTGCGATAGCGTGTACAAACTCACCTCTCCCATAGTCTATGTATGATGGCATCAATACCACAATCTCAGAAAAATTCTTTATGAAATAAGAAGAAAAAAATTTAAAGTACTATCATGTAATAATATTTATGTAATTAGTGTATATAAAAAAATATAAAACAAAAATAAATGTTTATTATACCTCAAACTCCTAAAAGTAAAATTTCTTTGTTGTCTGAGAGATATTCTTCCACACATAACCCTCAGGATAAATATGTTCTTTAAACTTAGAAGTTATATTTCTGTAACACGGTCCACACGGAATCAACCTAATATAAGAAGTAATTTTATACAATGAAAAAACTGATAAACTTATAACTTAATTAAAAACAAATAGTCATTAATGTGATTTCACTTACAGATTTCCATCAATTATTACATACTTTCTTCCATATAGCCCCTTAGCTCCAGGCCTGCGGATGTCTCCGCCATCCGGTAAAGCGGTATTGGATGATATATGAGCTGAGGATGGGGATAGGGATAGTGTAGCATGTTCTGCAGTAGGTGATGCCTCATTTGCAACTGTAGGCCCTAGAGGGGGAGGAGGTAAGTTAGTGGGAACTATAGAATGTGAAGATCCACTTACACAGTAAGTGCCATTGAACATGCCTTTAAACCTAGGCGGCATTACCTCACGTCGTCTCTTTGGTCCCATATTTTTATCTGAAAATTATTTTTATCGAATTTTCTGCTTATATAACAATTTGAATTCAATATTTGACACAATACCTGGAAAAGGAAATAAGGTGATTTGTTTAATGTCATATTCAAGTACAAACGACAAAAATGACAGTTAATAACCGTAGAAGAAGAAAAATAACAACCCTTATTCAATAGGAAATAGGACAAATTCTTATAGATATAACAATATATCAACATTCAGTTGCTTACCTAGTATATTGCAACGATAAATTAAAATGAAATAATTATTTTATTTGATTCCAAGTGACAAGGGATTCAGTAAAGGTAAATGAATCCCCGATGTTTGGATTCCCAAGAAGTGTCCTGGCATGTTCAAATGCACCAATTGAAACAGTGATACTTCTTCCCTCAGGTGTAGGCTTTTGAACACCTTCTTGCAACAACGTTTCTGTTATCGCTAAACTTGTAGAGGATACAGTGAATGCACCGTCGGTCTTAGTATGAAAGACTAACTCTCTAGATAAACTACTAGCAAGAACTGATTTTACCTATAACACAATCAGTATAGAACTTTCATAATGTCATATTCAAAAATGGTTAAACGAACCAAAAATGGATATTAATGCATACGTGAATGTCCAGACAAGGTTTGTGGAATTGACGAATTTTGTGAAAGAACCGACCTCCCTAATCCTTTACATACTATTGTGACATCGCTCTCGCCTTTATCGATATACATGTCATCTTCTAGATTCAAGGAAGCTTAAAACATCATGTAGTATAAACCATCAAATGTGAATATATATAATAACTTCATCAAAGGAAATGAGAAGTACATAATAAGGAAAGAGACATTGTCCAGATCATACTAAACACCTTGAAGTAGAAGATCGGCCATAGAAGGCAAAAGGTCCTTAGTGTATGAAGTAGCGATTTTTCCTGCATACTTTATTCCTTCGGTTGGAATAATTTTGCCACATTCCTCCTAACGGAAGGTATTACTACCATCCAGAACAAGCGACATATCGACATTCCTTGGATAAGATTTTCAATTAAAGTCTATATATAATATACTGAAAAGGAAATAATTTATGACGTCGATTAAAAAATTCAATTACAAACACAAATTAATCACTATCATAACTTAATTGTAAAGTACAATCATCTTCTTCTCGTAAGAATAAAAATCAAACTCGGGCTCCTCTTCAAATATCTGACCCTCGTCATCCTCTCCAGATGAAATATCAACATATTTGTTCAATGGATTGTTCAAAGGTTTATTATCGTCATATGTCACCGATGCATTTATAAAAGCGACACATTCCTGAAATGCTTCAGTTTCAACTCTCTACTTTCCTTTTCTATGTGATTAGAAAACATCTATAAGTTTAACTATGCAAACTGCCAACCAATCTATCTTATCTCGTCGTAAGCTTGGAAAAGGGATATAACACATCTATTTCGCTTGCATTGCCAACATGAAAGGTTCAAACTGTCTCAATCTTCTCCTTATGTTGACTTCAACTAGATTGTATTGACTGTGTACCTTTGTTTCAACATTTAGAGTCAGGTCATACCAGACACATTTAATATCACACATCGCTTAATTGGCAAAGCAGGGTACTCAACTTTAAGTATTTCAATTATTTTACTATAGTAATCCATCAATTCTCCCTATATGGCAACTCCACTGTTTATTGTTGCCATACTATGCCCATGATATTCTGTATGGTATTTGTTTTCATTCACGAAATACACCGGATATGATTTAACAGTTCGCTGAGGTCCCTTTGAAAGATCAGTAATGAACTTGTTCTCTATTGGATTTTCTATAGCCTACGTAAAAAAAATTATCATACCGTTAATTTATAATGTCATGAGAACACTTAAATATGGTATTGAACTATGAGAATAGTTGTAAGTGAGAACTTACATATCTTTCAAACCATCGAGGAAAATGTCTTCCAACTTCTTTATTTATATCATCTTGTGTGTTGTTTGACATTATCTCACATAACAATGCCTCGTATAATCTAAATATACTATTATGTATTTCATTAATGAAAAGGACACAAATTTAAAGGAAGAAATAATCATGTTCAACTTACTGACAAAAGGTAGAACCTCTTGATAGTTCAATAAAATGTAACCATGTGTAGCATCAATTTCTTCCTCTGTTAACATTCTTTTTGTTGGACATCCATATGTTCGTCCAGGATATGTGAAAATGAACAAGTTACCATCAGCATCACTCGTGCCTCCCCCATCGTCATTACGAGGAACTTTTCATTCTCTTGTATGAACATGCGGCTTAAAATAATTCCCACAAAATGTACTAACTTTCTCTACTAAATAAGCATTACATATTGATCCTTCAACTCTGGTCTTATTTTTCACATTTTTTTAAGTGATGCAAATACCTATATTGGACAAAATGGTTATTACAATTTTTTAGTAAAAACAAAATAATATGGTTATGGAAATAATGTTTGTTGACTTACCTCTCAAATGGATACATCCATTGATATTGAACTGATTCGACTAGTTTTACCTTATGTGCTAAATGCACAGGTAGATACTCTATACAGTCAAAGAAGCTTGGAGGAAAAAACCCTTCTAACTTGCATAGAATTACTGGAATTTCCTTTTCGAGTTTTTCCATGTTCGCCAACTTGAATTTAGATGATGTTAAACTTTTGAAAAACATACTTAATTCTGTTATTACTTCCCAAACCTTATTTTGTAGCAACTCCCGAAATGCAATTGAAATTAGCCTTTGCATAAACACATGATAGTCATGACTTTTCATTCCAGATAGTTTGTAATTCCTCAGGTCCACACATCTAGCCAAGTTTGAAACAAAACCATTGAGAAAATTTAGACTTTTCAACCATTCACAAAAAAGCTCCTTTTGTTTTTTGTTCAAAGTGTAGCATGCTTTCGAATATTTACTGGTGCGAAGATCATCATGTAATTCATTCATTCTACAAAAAGTTGTAAATTAGCTTGTGATTTTGCATTGTATTTTGTCCTGCCTTCAATGTTCATAATTGTATTGAACAAGTTGTCAAAAATATGTTTCTCAATATGCATAACATCTAGATTATGACGTATCAAATTCGTTTTCCAATGGAGTGACAAATCCCAAAATATACTTCGTTTTCTCCAACCAAAGTTTTTACTAATGCTTGTGTTTACTTCATCGGCTCAAATTTTGTTACTTTCAGCAAGCCTAATTCCTCATTCTCTTGCAAATTCTCTTCACTAACTTTTAGAGGAAGAGGAAGTGTTTTGACCATCCTACTCTTAATAAACTTTTGTTTATTGTGCCTAAATGGATGATCTGAAGGAAGAAATTTCCTGTGGTTGTTAAACCAACATATTTTGCCCCCGTTTGGAAGATAAAACGCATCAGAATGATTACCACAATAAGGACAAGTGAATTTTCTAGTTGTGCTCCATCTAAATAACATGGCAAATGCCAAAAAATCACTAATGGTCCATATCAAAGTCACCCTCAACACAAAATTCTATTTCAGAGAGACATTATATATTTGAACACCATATTCTCATAGATACTGCAATCAGATATCAATAGTTGTAAGAACACGTCAATTTTATGCTTTGGATTTGTAGGCCCTAGCACAATCACTGTCAAGAATATATATGCCTCTTTCATACACATCCAAGGAGGTAAATTATAAGGAGTCACTATGATTGGCCATGATGAATATTACTGCCCGGATTAACCAAAAGGTTGGAATCTATCCGTTGATAATCCCAACCTAACATTTCGACATTCAACTACAAAATCAAGATAGGTGTCATTGAAATGCTTCCAAGCCAGTGCATCTGATAGATAACTCATTACTCCATCTTCCTATTCATGTTTAGCATGTCATCTCATATGAGATGTAGTAACATTAGAAGTATAAAGTCTTTGAAGTCTCGGAATTAGCGAGAAATAATACATCTGCTTCCATTGTACAAATTTCTATTTCATTGAATGTTTTCTAGGCTTAAACCTAGATTGGTCACAAAATTTGCACTCTTCTAAGTCCACATCATCTCCCCAATACAATATACATCCCAATTTGCAACAATCAATCTTTTCAACAGGCAAACTAAGACCCTTAATAAGTTTCTTCGTATTATAAAAATTATCAACCATTGTATAATTAGTAGGCAATGATTCATTGTACCATTCTAGCATTTTATCAAAACTACGATCTGAAATATGCCTTTCAGACTTTATGTTCAATATTCAAGCAATTAAAGACAATTGGGTCATTGTCTCACAATTTGGCCACAATTCTCAGTCAATTGACTATAGTAAGTAAAAAAACTGTTTTGCTTATGGGTTAAGTTCTTCTTCAAGATTTTCCCTATTTTCCTCAAAAGGTATAACCGACCCCATCATAAACCATTCGTATATGCAAATTTTCAGTTTCTTCCATATAATTTGTTGTAAATCCAATCCCCCCTTCATACTCATTTAGGTTGATAGATGATTCTGCTTGATTACCCCTTGAGGTGCTAGAAATGTCGGGTTCACCATGTCGTGTCCACTCAAAATAATTGGAGACAAACCATTTTCTCAGCAAATGCCCATTAACTTCATCAATAGTAAGGAAACATTTTTGTTTTCACTTTTTACATAGATATCTGATCTTTGGCCCATCCATTTGAGAACATGCATAATGAATAAAAACTTCCACACCCTCAACAAAAACAGGATTAAGGAAACCATCAACATTTTTTCGTCTATACATCCAAGATCTATCTTAAAAACTCATTTCTAGACAATTGTTAATTTAAAACAGTGAATCCATAGTTAGTATCATTCATGTTAGCAAAAATTTTAAAAAAATCTAAGATAAGACATTTGAATCAAGATCATAAGTTTTCGTTGTGACCCCTAGAATCCTTATATTTTTCACTGATATGCCTCACAGTTACTATGGATCACAAGTTATGGGTTAAGGTTTATGGATTGAGATCTACAAAATTTGTAAACTTAACATCAAACATATATATTTGTAATCATATATGTTAGAAGATAACTAATGTTAAAACTCCTATATTAAATATGTACTGTCTCAAAATATGCACTAGTCTCAAATTTCATAAGTATTCAAATTTCATTCCTACAATAAAATTACACTTCTATAATCACCAGTAACTACAGCTCAATTTTGGTCTCCAAACTATATGTCTATTCTCAATTGAGTCCACATGCATTTGCATCCAATTCAAAAATCAAATTTATTCAATTTCATCCATTTATATAAGAACATATTATAAAGCATATCTTAAACATAATATTTTCTAATATTATAAAGCATATATTGAATTTCCATATGATTAATGAAGACCACAAAATAAGCATTACATGTAATGATTTTTAGTTTGTTAAGAAAATTATAAAATGTTGTCATATGAATTTAAAATGAAAAGCATGAGTGAAGATGTGTGCATCCTCAAACTAAAGATTTGACTAATCATAATTTCATTTAAAACATACCTTCCTTAAACCATAACTCACACAAAAATTCCATGTACGACCACTTTTCCCTTAAATTCATTCATACTTAAATCAACATTCTAGCTTCATGCTGAACCTTTTCCATATTCACTTCCTACAACCTCCAGATAAGAACATTGTACTATTAAATGAGAATGAAAATGGTGTGCCTATTGCTATTGATGGTGTGTCTATTGTTATTGAGAATGAAAAAGATGTGAAAAGAGAATAACTTATACTAAATATGGACAACAAAGGTATAACCAAAGGTCATGCAACAATGCTCACATGTAAGATAGATAATAATATTTGTTATAACTAACACAGATTTTACTATTTCCATCATCTAATTAGTGATTAGTTTTATGAAATATTGATCATTCATCACTAACATTAGCAAAACAAAAACAACAAGTCTAAGTATCACAAACAACATAACTATATCAACTAACATAGCACATGCACATGGAGTCATTAGATAAGGTAATAGCAAAGATCAAAAACCGATAATCACATGGAAAAGAAAGAGGTATAATGAGAGGTCAAGAGGTATAATGAGAGGTAGATGTAAGAGCAAAGGCAAAGGTTGAAGGATTGGAGGGTATAGAGCACACTTTAATGAGTTATCAAGTTAATTAAGTATTATAAAAGATAATACATATATGTTATTAATTTGTATATACTTTTTCAAATTATACAAACTCTAATTCCTTATTGGTATTGCCATTTATATAGTAAAAGGAAAAATATCTATATAATAAGACTAGGCAACTCATAAAGATCTATAATTGTTTCATCTAATTGTTAGACAAAAATTGACTTTCAATTAAAAGAACTGTAATGGAATGGTGAGAATAGAATCATTTCATCTTTGCTTATGTACTAAGAGGGATGTAAAGAGGATAAAAGAATTGCATTTAGACTTGAACTCAAGTCAAATTTAATATGCATCCAATTATGTTGTCAAATTGTAGTTTGAATAATTATATATTTTAGACCTTATTTTCTAAGAGTATGTTTGGTATTTTCAAGAATGTACATATCGTTACTTTTTAAAAATAGGCTCCCATCTATATGTATCATCTCTTAACTTAGAACATATTTCTAAGGATCCTTATGTATTGGTCGGTACTTATGTAGTGGATAAGAACAACATGATGAGTACAATGAACATTAATGAAAAGTTTTCATTTTCATTTTGATTTATATTAATATTCTTATTCATATGTCTCTTAAATTTTTATTATTTTAATAAAATTGATATTTTATTATTTATCATTAAATATTGAAGATTTTATTAATTATATAATATAATAATTTTATTGTGAAAATAAATGAAATTATACAAAATCATCTAATTCATTTTTTTAAAATTAAATCAACAACTTGTTATCACTTATTCAATAAAATTATGGAATGATTGTAATATTGATAAATATATTTGTAAATATATTATATTTAAAACTATTAAACATAGTTTATAGAAAATTGTCTTATTTCAAGTATATAAATATAGTACTGAGCAAACTTAGATAATAATATGCAAGTATTGACTATTAATTTTAAATATTATCTCTCACTTGATACTTTACTTTATTGATAATTATAAAAATATAATATTCAATTATTGTGGAATTAATTGTTATATTATGTACATACTAGCAAAATTTGTAAGTAGTTTATTAAGGAGCTAATAGAGCTAGTTAACCCAGCTAGATAATTTGTATAACCTTATTACCTTTGCTTCTTTTGTATATATTTAGCTTTGTTAATCTTTATATACATAGAAAGAAACACAGAAATTTACACAGTGCAAAACCATTATCATATTTTAAAGAACTATTAGATGCGCTTGAAAATAGACCAAACCAAACCAAACAATTAAGACACCTATTAGGAAGAATTAGCCAACTTAATCTTCTAACTAAAACAATCACAACAAAGAAGAGGTATTTCAAAAACACCTAATATGCATCAAACAACCTTTGCAGCATCACAACAAAATTTCAGAACATAACCTTTTAACACTAACATTTCAACCTTAATTCTTCTTACCCATTCACAAATTACTAAAACATACCTAACAAATCAAATAAACAAAAAATATTACTCAACATAAAACTAAACTGTTTGCAATATACCTCACAAAAATGCAACGGCCGTGAGAGAAAAGGACGAGCTTCCGACGCCATCCACAACATCGACGTCTGACCAGAATATGTTGGGTGTGGAGGGGGTCATCACTGGAGGAGAGGAGATGACGTGGGAAGGAGGAGAAGAATTAAAGCAAATGATGTCATTTTGATTAAATTAATAACATTCAATCATAAAGAGACAGCGACGTATTGCTTTAAAATTTACTGACGGAATTTTACATCGCTAATACTCCTTCGGTAATGTCAAATCTTCAACTCACCGCCAATTTCTCTCGCCTCATTTACCAATGGTATTTGGTCCGTTGCTAATCAAAAATTTTCCAGACACCTTTTTCGATGGGTGTAGAATTTCCATCAGTAACACATGACTTTCTTCCAATTTTAGTGATAGATATTGCTTCCGTCGCTAAATGAAAATTTTCATGACTAGTTTTCTATCAATATACAATTTTCGTCGGTAATTTGCTACGGTTTCTTAACTGTTGCCAAATTTTTTTCGATAATGCATTCATTTCTTGTAGTGAAGTGGACTGAAAAGATGCATTTGAAGAAAGATTTCTTCCCATTTATAAAATCCAATGTTTTAAAAATGGGACTGGACATTAAACTGGTCAAAGAAAATGTTTAAGGTTTAAATGTTCAACTGATATTAAACCACTATAAAATCGGTATATAATAAATAAGAAGTAAAACTTATAAGAATGAGTAAATATATAGTATAAAATAAAATTTCTTATTAAAATAAAAATGCATTAATAATGTCCTATTAATATATAATAGATTAATAATAAGTCCAATAATTTAAACTAAGATTGAATTTGACATAATTTTTTAAAAAATAAAAATAATTGTATTTATATAATATAATTTATTTGAAAACTTATAAAAGTTGAAGTATATTTAAAGAAAGTCAATAGAAAAAACTCTAAGTTTATTCTAATTTCTTTTTTAATGTTAGTTAAATATACTTCTTTATATTTTAAATATTATTTTAACACATTCTTAATTATTTTAAACAAAATTACTTATATATACTAGCTAATAATTTAATTTATTAAACAAATTTATGATAAAAATAAAAATTAGATTCTAACCACAATGATTTAAAAAGTTTCATTAAAATATGAGATAAATAAAGAATCTAAATTTTCACAAATATAATTTATTAGTGAGATTAAATAAATTTAGTATTTTTAAAGAATAAAATAGTAATTCATTTTAAAATAGAATAATTTAAAATAAAAATTTTAATTAAAATATAAAGAAAATAAATAAAGAATATAAAATTTGAGAAATATAATTTGTTTTTTAGATTGTATGAAAGAGTTGAAAAGAAAAAAAAATCATTGAAAAATTAAAAGATAGTACCCTTTAAAATCTCAACTTTCATTATTACAATGCATTATACTAAAACTCAAAGTTAAAAGATTTACAATTACAAGTACACTCGTGGTTGATGTGCATCGCTAAAAAAGTATGGCGGTCCCGCATGATTCTAAAATCATAGATAAAATCACCTTTTTATGAATTCAAATTACACGTCTTTATTTCATTATAAAATGAACACTTGTAGTTAAGATAAGTAGTGACCACCATTTAAGGCTCCTTAATGACTCCCTTTTTTTGATTTAGCTTTGGGTTAGTGAACATCTTGTAAGAAGGCTCTTTTATTTTTTTAATCTATTTTCTATTTTTAAGGGAATTACCTTGCTAATTATTCCATCCGATTCATAATAAGAGTCGTTTTAGATACATTTTAATTATTCAAAATAAGTGTCATTTTTGACTTTGTATGCATGTTTATAACTTTTCTTTCAAAATTAACCTTTCATTTCTCTCTCATCTTAATTATACAGATCACAATTTCAAGACAATTTTTCTCACAATTTTATTTAAGATGCTAATTACCGAGGTAATTTTATGGGAGTATTAATAATGATACATTTATAATTTTATTAGCTTTCTTAATAAACGTGTATTTTTTTAAAACGACTCTTATTATGAATCAGAGGGAGTACAAACTTGTAAATGGTCAACATGTTCAGTACTTCCGTGTAGCTCTAATAATCGTAATTACTACGATCAAACGGACTAAGTACATTTAAGAGGAAGACAAGGAGGTTGGTCATAGATGACTATTGGCCTCATCATGGCAGTTTTGTGAATACTTCATGGTGAAGATTCCTTTGATGGCAACTATTCAAACATAAGCAAAGCAGGGGGGGTGCTTAAGTGGGCTCTCTCCGAGTTTGCTCAAGAGCAAATGGGCAGTTGCGAGCTCAACAGTCAACGGTTTTACAGTTGAACCAATAAATTTGGCATCTTGTGCTTACAGTGCAACAATTTTGTAACTTGGGCCAAGAAATTTGGCATCGAATTAAAAATGATGTCGTTGTAAGCTCAGGCATGATAAGGGATTTTTTTAATTTAAGTCAAATTGTGGGTTTAATTTTCTTTATATATGCAGTCATTTAAAATTTAAGAACAGAACTTTACCTCTAATAAAGGATCTATCTAATCTAAATAAAGATTAATTTAAATATGAATAGTTTAAAAATATTTTCTCACAATTAAAATTATTTTAAAATTATCTCGTTAAAAAAAAAAGAAAAGAAAATCATGTGGTTGTTAAGCTCACGTTTTTATCATTTGGTAGGGATGGATACTTGTCAGCCGCCGTATTTACATCGAATTTCCCGTCTTGCACTCACCAACACGCAACTTATCTGCATACACAAAATCTGATTAACTCGAAATAAGAATGTGTTTACTAAACCGAAAGTCACATGTACACGTGCTCATGAGAGAACTCCAACAATACCTGCTTACCCTATCCTGCACTGGCTGTTAGGAAGTGAAGATAGAGACCGAAATCTGTGTAGAAGAACCAGCAGAAGAGAAGCAGTTAATATTTGTGGCAATAAAGCTTCTCAACAAGGGCCCTAAGCACAGTTAAGAGTTGTATTGCAATTAATGCTAGCCAGTGGAGTAGTCGAGATCATTTAATCACTATAACTATTATCTGCTTCCTAAATCCCTCGTCTCAAGAGTTAACTCTCTTGGGCTTCATTTCTCTCTTTCACTGCCTCATTATATATATTACCCGATTTTGCTTCAAATAGCAGTGGGATATATCTAACGCCAGAAATAATATAGCCATGGTCTTTGCTATGGTTCTTCTCAGGCTGGCAGACTGGGTCTTGTACCAGCTGTTGGCTAACTCATGTTACAGGGCGGCAAGGAAGATGAGAAGCTATGGGATGCTTCTAAAGAGCCCATCATTAAAATCATCTCAACAACACCCTCCTTTGTTCCCTAATGTGATCAAGTGTAGTCTGGAGAACAGAGAGTTTGACACATTGGTTTGTGACATTCACGGGGGTTTGTTAAGGACCAGGTCTTTCTTTCCTTACTTCATGCTTGTTGCTTTTGAAGGTGGTAGCATTTTCAGAGCATTACTGTTGTTACTATCATGTCCCCTTTTGTGGGTTTTGGACTATGAGCGCGAACTGAGGGTTATGATATTCATTACCTTTTGTGGGCTTAGATTGACGGATATTGATAAAGTTAGCAGAGCTGTTCTGCCGAAGTTTTTTCTCGAGAATCTTCATCTTCAGGCGTACGAGGTAGTAGCATCAACTGGGTCAAAGGTTGTTTTTACGAGTGTCCCTAGGGTGATGGTCCAAGGTTTTCTGGAGGGATATTTGAAGGTCGACAAGACTTTAGGGACAGAACTACACACAGCTGGACAATATTACACCGGCTTAGTGTCCCATTCTGGTTTGCTTGTAAAACAGAAAGCTCTCGAGGATTATTTTGGAGACAAACAGCCTGATATAGGCCTTGGAGGTTCAAGCCTCCACGATCATCTCTTCATCTCCCTCTGCAAGGTGAGAAATAAATAAGAAAAGTATTCATTTTGTTTAACGACAATGTATTAATGTATGTATATATCTCTTTTGAATGGTGTACAGGAAGCTTATTTGGTGAACAATGAAGAGAACAAGGGGCATCCAAGTTCAGTGGTGACATTCGACAAATACCCAAAGCCTCTTGTGTTTCATGACGGAAGGCTGGCCTTCTTGCCCACTCCAAAAGCAACTGTTGAAATGCTGCTTTGGCTTCCATTTGGATTCATTCTCTCCATTTTCAGGCTCCTTATCGGTATAATGCTTCCATACAAGTTAGCCATATTGTTGGGCACATGGAGTGGGATCGATCTAAGGGTCAAAGGGTTAAGCCCTGCAAGTAGTTCAGCTCCCAAAAAAGGAGTCCTTTATGTTTGCACCCACAGAACTCTCCTTGACCCTGTTATCCTGAGCACCTCTGTAGCTAAGCCTTTGACCGCCGTGACCTACAGCCTGAGCAAAATGTCCGAGTTGATTGCTCCCATCAGGACTGTGAGGTTGACGAGGCAGAGGAAACAAGATGCAGAAACAATGCAGAGATTATTAAGTGTCGGTGATTTAGTGGTTTGCCCAGAAGGGACCACTTGTAGGGAGCCTTACTTGCTGAGGTTTAGTTCATTATTTGCGGAATTAAGTGACGAGATCGTCCCAGTTGCCATGAACACTGGAGTAAGCATGTTTTACGGGACAACGGCAAGTGGGCTGAAGTTCTTGGACCCCATATTCTTCTTGATGAACCCAAAACCTCGCTATCACATACACATACTTGAGAAATTGCCAAAAGAGCTGACATGTGGTGGTGGCAGAAGCAGCTTCGAAGTGGCAAACCATATTCAGAAGGCATTGGGTGAGGCTTTGGGATTCGAGTGCACGAGTTTTACAAGGAAGGACAAGTACATGATTCTAGCAGGTAATGATGGAGTTGCGGGTGAGGATCATAAGAGGAAGAAAGGAATTAATTACTGACGTATGTGTTGTTAATGCTGTAGTGTCTGTGTCAACTCAATTACTCGTCTCGTATTGTTGATCAATGCATGAAGATAATGTTCGATAGATATAATAATATTAATGATAGATAGGATGGATGGTCCGGCTCCTGTACGTAGAAGGTACCCGGCTCCTGGACGTAGAAGGTACCCAACTCTACGTTTTGACGGAGACAAATCGCCCACAAATGAGAAACAGTACATGTTTGTTGTACCAAAAATATTATCAAAGTAAGCAGCAAGTTTGTATTACTATATCATACGGGTAACTTTCAGGGTGATGCGACAACGCATACCTAGGATGAGGCCCAAATCCATATCCTAATAAAGAATTGATTGCAACGCATCTACCGATGACAAGAAAAATCTACATAAGCTTTCATATGTATCCACAGATCTAAGATTAACGTCACTTATCGTCTTCGTCGTTATCTATCGCTATATTCAATCTAAAATTTAACAATAAAATAAAATTTGAGAAGGTCTAATGATACGTAACCTTATTCTTATGTAATAGAGAAATTATTTTCGATAAATTCACATATTGATATGACAATAAAAAAGTAATCCAAGTTAAAAAATAAATAAATAAAATTATGTATCAAAGGAAACCCACAACAACCTAACTTAGGGAGCAAAAATTACAACTTTAACAAAAAGAAAAATTACCAAGAAGATACGAATGTGAAGAGTTTTAAAAATCTCCAAATTATTGAGCATTCAACTATGTGTATCAATCTATCATTAAAAAAAACACTGCAATAGTTCATTATAATAAGTAGAATAAAACCAATTGCAATGAAAATAAATCAAGTAACTATTCATAAGATTGTACAAATCCAAGCTTTATATATAATTTTTTAACAATTTTTTGTAGATAAATATTTTTAAAATATTGGCTCTTTACAATAAAATTTGTTATAGAAAACTCTTTAAGATAAATATAGGGTTAAGTTTAGCATTTGACCTTTGTCAATGTTTTATCCGGCGATGATTTCAAAATTGTCATTAAAAGTTGACTTTTGGAGACAATTTTGAATAACGTCACCAAAAGCTTACCATTTTGCAACGTCTTACAGAATCGTCGCTAAATGCAAATCTTTGGTGATGTT
The DNA here is from genome assembly GCA_024703695.1 of Erythroxylum cataractarum. Taxonomy (NCBI): domain Eukaryota; kingdom Viridiplantae; phylum Streptophyta; class Magnoliopsida; order Malpighiales; family Erythroxylaceae; genus Erythroxylum; species Erythroxylum cataractarum. Next base: position 564,270 of record JANJEY010000009.1, read on the forward strand.
TTCTTGGGATCATCACAAAAGACCCATTCTTTTGTAACGGTTAATAATGATTTTGTAAATCATTGCGAAAAGCAACACTTTTGACGGCGATTTAAAACCTTTGGCCATGATCTTGCAAATTATAATGAAAAGTAGGATTTTTGGCGACGAATTTTCTAAATGGTCGCCAAAAGCTTAAATAAAAAAAATCACTATCTTATTTATGAAACTATAAACTTAAAATTAATTAATATTACATAGATTTATATATTTTATTTTTATCTTTTAATTATATGATTTGACAATTTTATACAGTGTCAAAATTTTCATTTAGTTTTATCATGAAGTTTGTAATATAATGATATATGTTTCTTACAGAAAATAATAAATATTAATATATGATAAGTAATATAATATAATGATATATGATAAGTAATACAATATTTTAATTAGAAGTTTAACATTTCTTATAAACAAAACAATAAATAAAGTTTTACGTTTATTTGATCGAAAAGGAAAAGAAATAATTATTATTTTTAGATTCCAAATAACATGAGATTCAATAAATAAAGTAAAAGAGTTCCTTATGTTTAGATTTTCAAGAAGGCTCCTTGCATATTCGAGGGCATCAATTGAAACAGTCAAAGAACTTACCCCAGGTGTTGTTTTATTGACACCCTCTTCAATTAACTTTTTGGCTTTAACTAAACTTGTAGAAGATACAGTGAAATATTTCCCATATGCAATATGAATAACTAAATTAAAGGAACCACAAGTACCATGCATTTTTAACCTAAAAAACAAACAGTATGGAACCTAGATAGCTAAATCAAACAATATAATAAACCCAAATTCGAACGCATGCATACATGATTTAATGATTTCATCATAATCACAATGAATAGACACAGTTTTAGCAATTGATGATTGTTCCAAAAGAACTTATTTCCCTAATCTTATATGGATTATTGGGACATTACTACTATCTCTATTTTCATCTATGTTTTTTTTAAGATTTGAGGAAGCTTTACATAACACATAGTATATATAATCAAACATTCATCTAATAGTTTCCTAACAAAAAATGAGATACAAATAATAAAGGAAGAGGCATAATTAAGATGATATTAAAAACTTTGAAGAAAAAGATTAGCCATTAAAGGCAAGTGGTGATTAGACTTTGATGAGAAGATTTGTTGTGCATCAATTTATTCTTCATCAAAGAAAAGTCTACCACATTCCTCTTATCAAAGTTCATTTCTACCATCAGAAACTATCTATTACGTCGAAATTTCACAATGAATTTATGTTACTAGTTTTATTATGAAAAAGTTAAACAAAAACAAGCCATAGCTATAATCAATATAGAAACAGAATTTACAATTTAATAAGGAAATAAAAAATTATATGAAGTTATTTTCAATTAACAAAATATTCACAGAAGAAGCAAAGATCATCAGAACTTAATTTTTTAACCAATCAAAAATCCTCTACACAAGCACATTCTATGTTTGTCACTCACCCCTAAAGATAAATAAAACCTAGAACAGATGACATAGATTAATAAGTGATTTGACATCTTTAAATATAGAAGACTTCTTATTTGAATGTTCCAATATTCTAGCAATGTTAATTTTGTGATCTATTAACTGAGACTATTTCTTATGATAAGCTTGAGAATTTTAACTATGTATGTACTATCTTTAGGGGATGTATAATTATGTATTCTTTCCTCTAAAGTCACTATTCTGATAAAAATAGTTGGGTTCTCAGAGCCTCTCATCAAATATTGAGAGAGCTACTGTGATGGAATTCAAAACAAAATCAAGTACATAAATAGTGAGGCCAAACCTAGGTAATCAATAAGATGCAAAAATTAAATAGAAAATAGGTGTAAGAAATCCAAGCAAATGAACAAATAAACTTTAGAGTAGTTAAGCACAAATTTACAAAGAGGGAAGACTTATTTGAAGAGTTTAATGAAGACTAGGGATCGAAGTTGTCTCTCCAACAAGCCCTATGATCTCTAACTACTAGCTGCAAATATGGATTAAGCAAGAAAACACTGAGTTAGCACAAAAGAATCAAGTAATTTCATATCTCGATGTTGGTTTTCACGTAGGATGAGAGTGATCTCTAACTCCTCCAAGAGAAAGCTAATGACTCCTATTACAGAACAACGACCAAAAGCACAACGAAGAAGAAAAGATAAGAAGCAAAATAGAGGAACCCATACTTGGCAACTTGACCAACTCGGAGAAAAAGATCACCTTTGATAATTTAGCCCTAATTAGGAAGCATCTGGGAACTCTTTCACTGGGGAGGCTACCAATTTATGTTTTTTATTTGGGTAATTAGGTTTTCATTTTCATAAAACGTCATAGTTTTGACACATTTTTGTGAAAATTTTTTAATTCGTCGCCAAACCCTATTCCTACACTACAACAAATATGTTCTTTACTGATGGAAAAATCGATGGTAAATGCATTTATTCTGTCAGAAATAATTATTACCAACGGAATAAAACGACAGACAACGGTGTCCTTAATACAGCTGTAGGTAAATTTAACGACATAATTTTTATGTTTCCTTCTA
>JANJEY010000009.1:618355-640846 GCA_024703695.1 Erythroxylum cataractarum
TTATTAATGATTTTGCATCTAGAAATGCACGGAGAAATTGTTTTTCATAAATCATGATCCTCTGTGTATTTGTTAGTGTTATGATCATTTAATATTTAGTTAGTTATGTAAACTTATAAATTGAGTCATTTATACTTCATACAAATATGTAAACTTAAGTATCTTGTCGATTTATTAGGGCCCTGTTTTTAAATTTCACCTCGGGCCTATAAAACTATAAGAACGCCCCGGTTAGATCCATGAGAAATCTCAAGTTTGTGCTGATGACTAATGTGACTAATGTTTATACTGTCTCTGGTTATTATGAGAAAATAGATGGAGAAAGAAATTGATTCTAGTTCGATTGACAGGATAGGTAGGTGCTTTCTTATACGTATGTAGCCACATTGATGTTGCTGATACAGGGCAATCTGCCAATACTCGTAAAGTTTCCACGTATGAAGAGCACGGGGTTTGAGGAAATCAGTCTATTTCTTAGATATTGCCCAAGAATATACCTCAGGTGGCACAATACCATCAGTGAGCAAGTTTTGTGGCATTCCATAAAAATCCGACACGTCAAGGTGGTGAGCACGACCATTTTGATAATGCTGATTAGCTGCAGCAATCTCTTCATCATCCAAGGCCAAGGGCAAGCGATCAAAAGTGGCATTCATAAATGATGCAGCCATTATTACGACAGAGCCTGAAGCAATGAGTGAACCAACCACACCGCCACCAACAACCTGCCCTTGAGAGCCAGCCAAATAAATGGTCAACCCTGTGATCCCCGGGGGTGCAGGTGGAGGTAAAATTGATCCAACAAGTGACAATATCTCAAATCGGCCATGAAGGGTCACGGTGGCTCCAGATGAGGCTGGCTGCCGGAGACTGACATTGGTTACGGAGCCACTTCCACTGAGCACATATATACCACGCTGCTTTCTTTTTGCAAAGATCAATAAACTCTCGCTTATATCGCAGCCTGCGCCCACCTCCATTGCATGAGCCCTTAGTGCATTAGCACTGTCTCGTGTGACAATGATTGGTAGTTTCGGCTTATTTTTTGAGCCAACAGGCCTTCCACGAGGCCTTCTCACGTTCTCACCATGAGGAAGTGGAGGAACTATCTTTGGCAACTTAGAAGCTGTCAGGATTGCCTCCATGCTTGTCTTTTGGCAATTACCCTTGTCAGGATCTTGGTTTCTCTCCATGATGTTTTTAGATCCAACTGAAGACATAATTAGCTCTGCATTCCCAGCCATTCATTAACCATCACATTCCAAGGAGTTGAGTTCGATATCTTAGCTTAAGTAGCAGATATTGGGGAAATAGATTTTTATTGCAAGAAGCAAAAAGAATGATCAGAATTTGGAGAAGGTTAAGTGGTACCAACCTTAGCAGTTATAGTATTTTTTGCATGGGCAGTAATTCAAGACATGGATAGAGCACTTGATATTTTTAATTTTTCTTTCACTTGTAATGACTTCAGGTGCTTTATAAATATAGCTTGAATGCTAATAATAGTAAAGGGCAAGTTGCAGGGTGTTTTTCTCCACATCACACACACACACAGTCTGTGTCTGTTTGTCTAATGAATGCAACTCGAGAGTTTCATCCTCTGCTTAACAACTAGTCGATACCTTGTAGACTTTCAACTATATTTTCTGGAGACGATATTTAAGCATGCGTATGAAGTTTTCAAGTTTTGGTTAACCCTGGACCGATTTCATGCATCATCAATACAGCAGGGCATACTTTTCATGAACATGCTTCCCTAGACAATCTGTTGCAAGCATTTGGTTCTAACTTTCTTGACCATGCTATTGAGTGATGTACGTTTAGATAAGATTCTAGCGAGACATAGATAAGCTATTAAGAGGTTAAATAAGAGCTATTGTGTTAGTATCTAATTCCTTTTCTTGTTCTTGCTGCCTGTCATCAAACAAATGAAAAAGAGTTTTTGTAACATGTCTCCCACATTGGCAACAAAATTTTACTCATGCAAGGCAGGTCGGAACTACACGTGTTTAGCTTCCAAACTCTCTTTGTTAACTTTCTGCGTTACATATGCTGCAAAAGACAAATAACATATTTTGTCCACGTAAATGAAGAGAATTGTATGCAAATTATCTAAATGGCATGTATTTAATCAATTGATTTTATTTAATTTATTGATTTCACATTTCCATAATAATATATAAAAAAGAAGTATTTTATTTGTATTAATAATTGGTAAACCAACTAACAATGTTCCTTCCTTAAATTCATACCTAGCTTAATCAATGAGGAGTAGGTCTAATGGTTACCCAGGCCATTTAGCACAGTAGAAACAAAAGTAGCTCTTGAGCCTAAATCCTAAAGAGGACCTAGGACCTGATGGGTTTATGCAATATTCTTTCAGAAACCTAGCATCTAGTGGGAGATTGTATCTTAGAAGCCATACTAGAACTCCTCTCATCGGGTAAAATGTTCAAAGAAGTTAATAAAACATACAGTTTCCTCATGATGTAATGTGTTCTACAAGATAATTTCGAAGATGTTGGCTCCCATATTGAAAAGTACCTTAAGATTAATCATTAATCCAAGTCAGGGAACATTTATTCAGGGGAGGAGCATAGGAAACAATATTCTCTTACTACAGGAACTTATCTAGGATTATCAACAAAACCCTAATGAGTTGCACAATGAAAATGGACATAAACAAAGTTTTGGACTTTGTTAAATAGAGGTTCATTTTCAATGCAATGGAGGCTTCGGATATCCGTCACAATTATCAAGTGGATTGAACTTTCTATCACAACCACTTCTTTTAACATCCTGGTAAATGGAGAACCTGCACATCTATTTAGAGGAAGCAAAGGATTAAGGCAAGGGGATCCCTTTCTTTTACCTATTTACAATCTGCATTGAGGCACTGTGAAGATTGTTTGAAAGGAACACCAGCAAATGCAAAAAGGTTCGACCGTCTGGCCTTTGCAGATGATTTAATCCTATTAAGTAGAACAGATGAAAATTCAGTGAGTATGCTTATTACATCAATACAATAATTTAGTGCCCTTTCAAGTATAACAATCAACAAAGATAAGAGCAGCATCTGTGTTTCAACTGAAACAAGCTACATATTTAGCCAGGATAGCAAGACTGAAGCCTGAAAAACCATCCTTTTAGATATCTTATAATTCCAATAATAGCTACAAGACTTACCCATATAGATTACCAGCCTCTATTAGATGCAATTCAAAGAAGAATAGGTAATTGGAATAACAAAAATGTATCATATGTTGGAAGATCACAATTTGTCATCACCGGTCTTAGTAATCTTCATGTGCATTGGAATTCTCATCTATGTAACCTTGGAAATTTAATCAAAGCAAATTTTACAACTTTGAAAATCTTCATGCGGACAAGCGAACCCAACAAAGCAACCTAGGCTAAAGTGAAGTGGACAAATGTTTGTATTTGTAAAGATGAAGGTGGAATGGGAATCAACTCAATCCAGGCTATGAATAAGATGCTATTAGTAAAGAGAATATGGAAACTTTATATGGACAAAGAATCTCTATGGGTTAGGTAGACACACACCCAGTTTCTTAAAAGTGACATCTTCTGGAAGTCTAGAACACAAGCAAACACTTCTTGAACACTGCTTCAAACGTTGAAGCTGAGGGAAACCATAAACCAAGAGATAAGATGCATCATAAGGAAGGGGAACAGAACCTCATTTTGGTTTGATAACTAGCTCAGGCAAGGACCATTACATAAGCTTCCTCGCTTCAACATTCTTTGGCATATAATCCCGGCCAATGCCAAAGTCAGTGAGGTGGTGCGGGGAGATACCTGGGGTCGTCAGCTAAGAGGTTTCTCCTCAATAATTGCAAATACACCTAACTACAGTTCAACCCAATAAGAGAAGACACAATCATATCGCAGCCCATAGCTGAACTTATTTAGAACAGCCACAACAAAGGTTGCATGGAAAAAGCTAGTTTGGAATCACAGCTGCATTCCAAAAGCGTCATTCATTCCTTGGTTGGCAATGCATAGGAAATTGATGAGTCAGGATAGACTAAGAGGAACTACAACCATAGTCAATTGCTCCCTTTGCCACCAAGAGCCAAAATCAATTAAACACTTATTTTCCAAACGCAGCTACACATCGGAAAGCTCAATAAGTGTGTGATTAACAACGTGCAAAAGATGATGGGGAAAAATCATAGAACTGGGCAAACAAGATCAGGTTTAACTCCAAAGGTGACTTGAAACCATTAAAGATCAAATTTAGTTGTTGCATCTAAGCAATTTGGAAGGAAAGGAACTTAAGAATCACCCAACAAAACTCCTCAAGATATCCACTAACCTAAAAGCCAACATGTGAAGCTAGGTTAGAAAAGTTGTTCAGGAAAAAGGTATAAGCAGACAACTACGTGTACAAATGACAAACAAATGGAATGTGAGTTAATTGAAGGGAACTTGCATTAACAGCCTTATGAGAGGATTAAGTTAGTTTGACCATGTTATTCATCTGTTGCGTCCACTATCCATTTTAGTTCTGAAAGTAAAATTATATGTAGGGCTTATAGCCTGATTTTGATAAACTGATGTACTTATTCTCCTTTTGAGGTTTTGGTAATGATTATTTTAATCTTTTAAAAAATATTAATATTTAATAATAGATTAATTTCTCATACTTTATTAATATTTAAAAATATATTAATTAGTTTAATAAGATAATACAGTGTCTTTTATAAAATTTTTATTATTACGTAATAATATTAATAAACAATTGTTATTCTTCGGTCTAAAGGGCTGAATTTTGTAACCAATCTACCTCAGATGGTAGCAAGCAAGTGTGATGACCAAGTGCTGATAGGAAGAAATACTAAAGGGCAACAAAAATATGTTAGCACTTTAAGGGCTCAATTGAAAAATGTCGTGTCAAATTCAAACTAGATAATTAGATACAATCAGCATAGTGGGAAGAACAAGTTGTTATTACTATTCTGGAAAACTTCTGAGAATGGCAAAGAATAGGAAAAAGATACGTCATATTAACTTTCTTTTGACTGCATTCATTTTCATTATAATTTGAAATATCACTTATAAATAAAATTCTACAAAAGGCTAATAGCGTCAGTTAAGTATACTACAAATATAAAAAGATTAAGCTCCATTGCGCACCTTGTAGGAAAAACAGACTGAGAAGATTAAGCTTTATATAATTTTCTCCTTCCTCTCCGTGAAGCTTGCAACCCTAAGATACAGAGAAGGGATAATGGATATTATCATTTACAGTTTTCACCATGGTTATTCCAAAAGCTTAAGAAGTTATGATGTCAACAATTCTCAAGTCTTTCTAGTTCAAGTAATTGGTGTCTCATGTTTGAAATGTATTTTTGATTCATGTGCAAATGAGCTGGATATTTCATGCCAAGGCATGAAAAACAAGCAAGCCTAAACTCAACTAGGAAGATTAGGAATTCATAAATGAAATTCTCAATTCCATATAGAGTTGTTGCTTTGCATATATATGATAGCTTTTAGCTTCCACAACGTTGATGGATAAAATTGTGGTGCAAGATCCTAAGGTATCTTTAAGCATAAATTTCTAGCATCCGATAATGAGACTATGAATATAGGGCCTATAAATCTTATATTACACTTCAGAGTAGCTTTCATTTAAGTTCTTTCTCACATAACATATCATCCAGTAGTCCACCAAATAACCAAGAAAACTTACAGAACTGCCGTTACCTCTGTCACAGCATCGACAAAGGTACTTGCAGCTTAGTTAGTAACTTCCCTCAGGCTTCAGGTAAAATTTTTCATAAACTGTAAAAGTTAAGGTATCCACTTACCTCAGTCTAATGCCACGGATACTTTCCAGGAGCTCTATTGTTTGCTGTATGTTAAAATTTATATGCTTCTCATTATCACTCAGCACCAAGGAGGACACATTCAAAATGGTTACAAGTTCAGCTTCAATTCTGCTTAGCTGTAGATCCAGATGCTCCAAAAAGTCCTCATAAGATGATATCCCGTTTAAACTTTTTACCATGCTATCTTCGCCGTAAGTTCCACGAGTAATAGGTTTTACCTCCTGATTGCATGGTGGACTTGCTTCACCATCTGCAGAAATGTTTATCTCTTGGCCTTTAAAAGAACTTAAGTCTTCCTCTTCATGTATATCCTCTTTAACTCCTTGCTTAGGAGAAATTATCCGAATTGGACCAGGTGTACTTTCTCCATCAACTTCAAGATCAGAAGCAACGTTTCCAATCAGTTGACTTTCTTTCATAGATATTGCCTGAAAGCAACATTTCCTCGTTTAAGTCAGGTTCTCATAACAAAGAACATCAATTAGCAAAAATACAGACCAATCACAAAATAACTACAGAGAAAGCAGAAAATGTCGAATAGGATGCAGACACTAGTAAAGATAAGTTGAAGATCGTATAAACCTTATCATCCTAACTTTTTCCAAATGAATGCCATAAAACAGGTCAGCTAAAGTGGCCATAATTTTATGGTTCCAAACAAAATCTTAGCAGGTCAAGTACCTCATTTAGTTTCATGGATAGTTCATCAAGCAGTGCAATACGACTCTTAGACCTTTCCATGGCTTGCATAACCTTCTTCTTCTGAAAAAGTAGGTCCCTTGCTTCAGTCTCCTTCCCAGAATTAACACTAATTGCAGCCTGGCGTTTAAGCTTCTCTGCAGCCTCTGACAATCTCATAAGTCGTAATCTTCCACTATTTGCTGAATTGACAACAATAAGGACTTCAAAGATTATTATTGTTATTGTGTGATGAATGCATGTCTAACCAAACATTCAGAAGCAACAAGCATTATATTTCTTGGAATTCGCTTTGGAGTGACAAGAAGACTAAAAGGGTGAATGGCGAAGACGTAAACTGGAAACGGTAAAATTAATAACTTGTATGAGGTGAACCCAATCAATGACTGTATTGGCTAAGTAACAAAGGAACATGAAAAGGGCAAATGGGTGCGAAGAAACTGCAAAAATGATTTGAAAGCAGTCACCTTGTTCTCTGGTGGTCTCAGCTTCAGCGTGAAGTTGATCAAGTTGAAGACGAAGCTGGTCGGTGCTGGTTTTGGTGTTAGAAGGCAGGCATAATATGATAGGACTCGCTCTCATGAGACGCCCACAAGCTCCAACCACACCACTCCCACTTTGCAATATCATCTCTCAGATGAACTGAAAAATACTGTCACAAATCTTATTATTTTTTATTTTCCTGTGTAGACGACAGCAACACTTTCGTTAAATAAACAAAACCCACTTGTAAAGTAATTGTATGTAATCTTAGCCTGTCGATGATCAAACCCATCAAGAAGAGATCTGAATCCTATATATATGGGCCCAAAGTTTGTCAACATAAGCATTCTAATGTTACAACCTTCTCATCGTTAGTGACTCGATCCGGAAAATACTATGTGACAAATAGAGATATGCAAACTTGTGAAAGGATTTGATCAACTGTATGTAAGTTTTGTTTTCCAACATGAGCAATCATTATGGATGAAATGACTTCGTATTTACTTTTTGAAAGAGAACAGTATATGGTCCCTAGCTTTAAAGTCATCATATTCTTGATTCCTTGAGCAGATTTTAAGGAAAATGGGAGAAGTTGCAAATGACATTTTCTGTAAAATTGGAAATAGTCAAACTGCTTTCCCATGGAACGATAATTAAACTAGCTCTAGTCCTCTTTCCTTAAACCTCATTACTATTTCTGCTTTTCCAAAGCGAGATCACAAATCTAAGATAGCTTGTCTTATCAATCATAATGAATGGATTCAATTTCCCGAGGCAATCCGTAATCCGAAACTTTCATACCAACCTGATCGTAACTCACAAGACTTTTTTCTATAAAAATGGTCTCTTATTGAGAGCTTCTCTGGCAAAACCTACAGGAAATAGTTTTATCACTCTGATCAAAATGATCCTTGGGCCAAGATTATATAGAGTAATATTCTCAGAACTAGTTATGCTTTCCTCCTGTGGCTAGTGGAAGCTTCCACTCCATTTTGGAAGAAAAAGGTGCTATTTCTTGCCATATTTACCTAAGAGATATGGAGAGAAAGAAATCAACAAAAGTTTCAAAATATAGAACGATCAATTGATTTAGTACTACAATCAATTATTCAGAAAGGGAGAGAACAATATTTATGTTGGAAAATGGAACAAGATCACTAGACAAAAGATTGGGAGTCAAATCTTACATGAGGAAATCATACACCATGATTTGATGGGTGATTACAGTAGCTTCTTCATGGTCTCCACAGTTCCTGCAAAAATAAAGCAAGATGGGTAAAAAAAGTTATATTCAGATGAAGTTCCAAACATGATATGGGGAAGAGTCCTACCGAAAGGGAGTCGCGGATTGAATCACGGATGGATTAGGACTTCCAAGCCTAATTTGGAACTTTCTGAAAAGCTCAAAGGATAGGTTGGTTTCGTTTACTTCTTTGGAACAATGCTAGAGCCTTGTCGTTTTTATGTGTGTTGTTTATTCAGTATGTCAAATGGTGTCGTGCTCTCAATTATTTTCTATATAGTTTCTCCATCTGTGCTTCTTAACTATTGGAGAGTAATGTTATTCTCCAGTAGTCTTTGACCCTCTCTTTTTATTTATTAATTTAATTTTAATTTCTAAAAAAAAGTTTTATTTCTCTAGATGAAATAATATATACTAAAACAGAATGAGAACAAAATTAGGTTATGGTTTCAAGAGAACATTGGTTATAATCAACAGGAGATCCCTTTTGAGTATTTTCTTCAATATGTAAGAGGAATTTGTAGCTAGTTTTACTTTCCATACAATATTCTCAGCCAAACAATTTAAGGTCATTTGTAATTTTCACTTTTTTTAAAAGAATCAAAACTTAATTTTAATATGAAAAATGTTGAGACTCACTCACTGCTCTCCTTCCAACTTACTTTACTTTTAGGCTTATTACCAGTAAATTAAATCCTAATTAAGTATAGTTGAGTATAACTTTTTCCAAAATTTTGGCTAAGAAAAGGTTACTAGAGTATATAATGCGTAGAATCACCCAAATAGGTTTGTAAAAAGGAGTTTATTTGCTTGCAACAAAATCTTGGTGTTCTAACCTCTAATTCGAATTTTAATAATTTGATCCACAACAAAATCTTGGTGATTCATGTACATATAGACTTACTTGGATTTGGTCTAATTTCCCTCTCAAACTCCCTTAAAATCCAACATTGGTGTCATAGCTAGGTAGTTATCCTGTATCGATAAGAGACATAAAGATGCAGTAAGTTATATTAATATTATTGTAGCAAAAAAATGGTCTTAGCTCATTAAGAGTTCTCAAGTTATAGCACAAAAAAGGTTTTAACTTATTGAGAATGTTCATGTTGGATACTTTTAAGGATTAGGGAGATGAAGATATTGTTAATTTCTTTAAGAATAGTTTTATGTCTAAATAAACAAAATAATCTTTTTAAAAAGAAAGTCACAAACAATATACCAAGATTGTTGAAAGAGAAAGGCGTTGAACACAGCGAGTCCTAAGGATTTTTGAAGGGTGTCATTTAAAAATAGTTCTTTGATCTCTTATTGAATGATCTAAGAAGGCTCCTGTAGAATTGTGAGATGGTCTTAACTCATTAAGAGTTCTCAAGTTATAACACAACAAAGGTTTTAACTTATTGAGAATGCCCATGTTGGATACTTTTAAGGATTAGGGAGACAAAGATATTGTTAATTTCTCTAAGAATATTTTTATGTCTAAATAAACAAAAAAAAATCTTCTTTAAAAGAAAGTCCCAAACAATATACCAAGATTGTTGAAAGAGAAAGGTGTTGGACATATCGAGTCTTAAGGATTTTTGAAGGGTGTCATTTAAACACAGTTCTTTGATCTCTTATTGAATGATCTAAGAAGGCTCCTGTAGAATTGTGAGATGAGTTGTTGAGGACCAAAATGAGTGAAGTGGAACCTAAACGTTGGAGGATCATTTAATACAAAACGAATCACTAAAGAAAATTTAAGTCAAAGGACATATATCATTTGATTTGTTTAATTCTTTTCTTGAATCATCTTTAAGTAAAAAAATATTTTATTAGAATTTCTTCAAAGGAGGTTTAAATTGTGAAAATAGGAAGTATTATATTCTTCATCCTTAAGCCAATATAACTTTGATTTTTTCTCTATAAAGAAAGTTGTGACAATTGATAATTCAAGTATAGGCTTTCAAGTAAGTCTTTACCTTCTATAAAAGATCACAATCTTAAGGGTGCAAATAGTGGAGATTTTGACACTTGTAACGCTCATTCTTAATTGTATTAATGTTGCTCATCTTGGCACCAACAATATATTCAAATTTTGTAAGTTATCTTTAATTTTCTTTAACTTTTGAACACTAAGTATACATATAAACTTTATAAACATCAAATGCTCACCCATCTTTATCAGTCTTCCTATAACCTTATATCTTTATAAGAAAATACATAAGAGATTATTGAGAAGTTAAAAAGTGCATTTTATACTCATGCATAATATAGCATACAAACGAGTGAATATTGATTTTTGCACATTAAAATGATTGTATAAGCATTCATTGGCATTTTTTCGTATAAATGTGATTAAATTTAGAATTGTGAATTATATGTGTTAAAAATTGATTTGGAGAGTATATTTATTAACTTAGAATTTTTAGTGAAATATTGGAAAAATCATGAAATTATGGGTATTTTGGACTAGGACAATGTCAAGTGGCAAGACAATTGATTAATGACAATATAAATAAGAGCCAAACGACAGTGAAAATTTTTATAAATGAAATTGAGATTTAATGACATATGTTATTGAAAATTGGGAGACAATTGGAGTAGAAATTGGAGACACACAGACTAGTTAAATAAGAGAAATCAAGTGATACCATAGGAAGTGGACATGTGGCAAGTGACAAGTGACAAGTGTCACTTGTCAAGCCATGCATCCACCACCTATGACACTCTCTCCTAAGTGAAAGACCAATCTCATTTTTATTTGTCTTTCACTTTATTCATTTGCTTTCACCTCTTGTTAATTTCATTCTTCATCTTCTTCCCTTCTTCTTCTCCATTCACAGCATTTTCTTACCAACCCTACTCTCAATTTTGAGTTGCCATCATCTTTCACTTTCTACTTTTATGTTGTTATCTTCTTTATTCTCACTAAAAGACTAACCCTATAAGCTTTGATTGATGATGATTGTGTGATATTGGGAAGCTAGGATTAAGAGTGATTTGAAGATCTTGAAGTTAAATTAAGTAAGCTATGCTTTAATCATCATGGGTAGAGTTAAATGAAACTAATATGATGAGTAATTTGAGATTGATGACTTGATCATGAAATTATATGTGTGAATTGTGAGTGATGAAATGTGACTATAATTGTCTTGCTTTTGTATATGTGATGATTAATGATTCATAAGTTGTTGTAGTGATGCGATTATGTCCTATTTTTATGTTGTTAATGAAGGTAGTAAATTGATGAACGAATGGATATTTTCATATTCTATTTTTGATGTATAAAAATGTGGATCATTGGTTGTTTTAGAAATGAATTGGATTGAGTATTGAAGTTAAAGAAAAGGCAAGTATAGTGTCTTGAAAAGAGAAGAACTAGGATAAAAGTTTAGAGATAAAGTGATAATGGTGTTTAAAGTATGCTAGAATATGTTAGTTGTAACATTTCCACTTAATATGCATCTGTATTTTAGCCATGAATTGATCTGTAGATATCCAAATGGGATGATTTTTAATTAGATTAAATTAGACATATGACTACATTTTTCATGAAAACATCGAATTCAAAATCTATCTTTGAGAGTTTCAAAATAAGACTTAAAGTTGAGTACTAGGTGCAGTTGTAGTTTGAGAACTAAAGGTAGTTTTATGATTTCGTGAAATGACGGTGAAAAATGAAGTAGAACATGTGTAGAAAATTTATGATGAAAGTGTATAAGAATATGTTCTATTTTGGTGTTTATGATCAAGCATGGATTTTAATTTGTATGTGGATGATATTGAACTAAAATTGAGGTATAAATGAAGAAGTCATCAACTTGAAATGATGAATTTTGAAAATAAACTGTTTGATACTTATGAATGAGATATATTATGGAAAATGGATAATATTTCTTGAATGATGAGATTTAGTTGAAAATGGTGAATCAAATGAGTTGAGGTTTGAGAGCTAATGCAATCAATTTGGTAGTTGAATTAGTATGAAATGATGTTGAATTAGAGGAAGTGAATTTGGGAAAATTTATAGTGAAAATGATGTTAGAATATATGTAGAAATTGTCGGAGATGATGTTAAGTGAGATATGCTTCGCATATGTTCATTAGATGAACTTCAGGTCTGTTAGGTGGACCTTCTCAGGTCTCCCAACTTCCCAACTCCGTTTATGTCAGTTTGGAGGGACGTATATCTGTTGGGCCGACATTCTTGGGACATTTACATAAATGTGCAATTTTGACCCTTTAGACGGAAAAATCTCTCTTTGGGTCTTCACAAAAGTTGTAGAACTAGAAGTGGTCTTCGCAAGAATTCTAGAATGACATTAATCTGACATCCACAGCAAAAGTTATGCATTTTGTCCCAAGATCATGTATATATATAAATTATTGACTTATTAATGTTTTCCAATGAGATATTTAGGCTTGAGTGTCATCTTGAATGAGCCTAGTTGATGATGAATTGAGCGATTAAATTAAGGAAAGTGTATTAGGTATTAAGGAATGATTTAAAGATCATGCTATTTGGTTATGAGATTCATATTAATAAAATGTACCCAGGATTGGCATTAAGCATGCATTGTACATAATCTATATACATATATGTGCATAAATGAATACTTAAAATTATGCAAAGTTGTGATGTGTATAAATGTGTATGCATTACATGATTTAGAAGAGCATATTGAGCGACAACATCCAAAAGTTGCTGGGATTTCGAGGCAATAACTTTCTGGAACAAACTGTGAGTAACCTAGACGATCTCACTTGAATAATTATTTGTTTTAAATTCTATATTGAATTATTTTGTGAATTTGATTGTGTTGATTCTAGACATTGAATGTCCAAGGCGTTTAATACATGAATGATATATTAGAAGTGTTCCTTGTATGTGAATTTGATAAAATAAATGATTGTCAACTTATATGTTGAATGCCAGACTAAGGTCCGATTGATAAATGTGAACGAGAATGTGATAATGAATATGATTGTATGATATTTAACACTTTTTATTGACTGCTATATGTGATGCATTTTATTACAATAATGCATGAATAGATACTGGCAGTTGTGACCTGAGTAGCCACTGAAAATGAGCTTAAAGCTCATAATGTAATTAAGAGTCAAAGGCTCATTATATATAATGAGCCCTATATCCCTAACAGATAAGGAAAAATTAACAATGAACTCGACATTCATAATAAATACGGGACAGTTATATGCACTCGGTTACAACAACTTAATAATCAGAAATGAGTCTCATGAGCTTTACATATACATTTAATATGTGTGCTTGAATGATTGAAATGTGTTGTTAACTTGTATTTGAATAAGAATGTGATATGTAGAGTAAGTGATATGTGATGCTACATGATACATGAAAAGATGCGAATCATATGAATATATGATGTGTTGTGTTATATGATTTGAGTGAATCATTGAGGATGGTTACCTCACTGAGTTCGCGAAACTCACCAAAATAGCAACGTTGACATTTTAGGGCCGAGAGAAGACAATAATGACAAAGAGACTCTACAAAAAGCATAGTTTTTATAATTTTAGTAATAAGAAATGGCTCTAAGGTCAGTCAATTGAGACTGAAGGATCTAGTTATAAATTTTTGTATAATTCCTCACGTATGTAGCATGTTTTGTAATTAGTTTTGATAATGTATATATTTGGATGATTTTGTAAAGCTACAATGTATATTCGGTTTTTATGAAATGAAAGGAGGAATTTTGTATTTTTAATTATTGCGTCTTTTTTTATGCCTTATAAGAAAATATCACTACTCTAACATGCCATTATTATAGGTTATGTACTGGAATGTCCTCTAGGCATTCTAGTATATACTCTATGGTATAGGAGTGTTACAATTCTTGGAATCAGAGCATGGTTGGCATCCATAGGGACATATAGGAATATTAGACATGAAATATCATGAGAAATGCAGATAGTAATCGAAGTTATTGTCTACTATAGGTCATCCGCCATAGGTAATCAAATGGGACGATTAGTTGACCTAGGATCAGTAGGAGCCAGTAGAGAGTCTTTTGTACCTTGACTTGAGTTAATGCCTCCCAGAATTTTCGAGAGAAAGGAGAGGAGGTATGATAAACTGCAAAAGGAGGGGTTATGGACTTCTACGAAAATACTGACCCTACAGAGGCTGAAGGATGGCTAGAGAGAACAGAAAGAGTCTTTGATCGGACTGTGAGTAAGATGAAAAGTTCAATTATGTAGTTTCTTTATTGCAAGGGCCATCATATTAATGGCAAAAAAATGTTCCAGACAGTACCACCAGGCCTTGTAATATGAAGTGGGAAGACTTTCTGAAGGTTTTCAGGGAGATTTACATGCCCAAAATCTACCTGGACAGAAGGATGAAGGAATTTTTGGATCTGGAGACTGTCTGGAGCTTGCTTTAAATGCGGCTCTTTTGATCATCATATTAGAGATTGTCCTGCTATTATTGGAGCCCAGTCTGGTATAAGAGGGGGATTAGTGAGTGAAGCTATTTTCCAACAGAGTCAAGCTAGTGGGTCTAGGTAGAGAGGTCGTGGTAGAGGCAAAGTGAGTTCTGGAAGTTCTACTGTCAAGATTGAGGCACAGAGCAACCGACTGTATTGTCAAGTTAGAGTTTATACTATGACTAGACAGGAGGCTCAGGATTTTTTAGATGTTGTTTCAAGTGCATTGCTTATTTTCTTTTGAAGCTTTTGCATTGCTAAATCTTGGATCTACACATTTTTTTATCGCATTACTTCTGGCATCTAGGTTACATTGTGATAAAGAGTTGTTGAAGCATGAATAGAGGTGAGTACGTCAATTGGTAGTACTACAGTAATAGGAGAAGTCTGCAAAAGGTACTTGATTAAAATTGATCAGGCAGAATTGGAGGTAGACTTGATCATATTGCAGTTAAGGGAGATAGATATTATTCTAGGCATAGATTGACTCACTACTCATAGGGCTATCATAAATTGTTGTACAAAGGAGGTGATATTAGAATCTCCTAACCAGCCGAAAGTAGTTTTCTGAGGTATTAGTCAAGCAGTGCTAGCCAGGTTGATCTCATTTATGAGTGCATTAAGATTGATGCAAGGGGGATGTGAGGTTATTTTGCCCACGTCATCGATACTTGAATTGAGCAGAATGTGCATGACATTCCTATGGTTAGGGAATTTCTGAATGTGTTTCCCTCTGAGTTATCTAGTTTACCTCCAAATTAGGAAACAGAATTCACGATTGCTTTGATTCTAGGTGTTGTTCCTATTTCTATTCCTCTATATAGGATGACACCTGGGGAACTAAAGGAATTGAAGACTCAGTTACAGGAGTTGTTGAAAAAGGGTTTCATTAGACCTAGTGTATCACCACAGGGAGCTCCAATCATATTTGTGAAAAAAAAGATGGAACTCTAAGACCGTGCATCAATTATAACAACTGAATTGGGTAACATTGAAGAACAAATACCCATTACCTAGAATTGATAATTTGCTTGATGAGTTGCAGGGAGCTCAAGTGTTCACTAAGTTAGACTTGAGATCTAGGTACTATCAATTGAAAATATCAGAGGCTAATGTACCAAAAAGTGCGTTCAGGAGCAGGTATAAGCACTTTGAGTTTTTAGTAATGCTGTTTGGGTGTTTCAGCCATACCTAAATCATTTTGTAATTGTGTTTATCGATGAAATCTTAGTATACTCAAAGAGTAGAAAAGAGAATGTTGAGCACTTGAAAGTGATTTTACAGTTTATGAGGGAGAAACAACTGTATGTCAAATTCAATAAATATGAGTTTTGGCTGAATCAAGTAGTATTTTTATGTAATATAGTGACTGTATAAGGCATACAAATGGATCTGAAGAAGATAGAAGTAGTAATGAATTAGGAGACCCTAAAAAATGTATCAAAAATTCAGAGTTTATTAGGATTGGTTGGATATTATTAGAGGTTTGTTGAGGGGTTCTCGTTGATCTCATCCCCTTTGACTAAACTTCTGAGAAAAAATGTAGTTTTTAGATAGAATGGCGATTGTCAGAAGAGTTTTAAGGAGTTGAAGCATCAGTTGACTACGACACTGGTATTAACTATTCAATCAGGAACTAGAGGGTATGTAGTATACAGTGGTGCTTCGCATCAAGGATTGGAATGTGTGTTGATGCAGTATGGTAAGGTGATAGCCCACGCATCCAGATAATTAAAGTCTCGTGAGAAAAATTATCCGATACCTGATTTAGAGCTTATTGCAGTTGTTTTTGCTATAAAAATATGGAGACATTATTTGTATGGAGAGACATTCCAAACATATACCGATCATAAGAGCTTGAAGTATCTGTTGAGTTAGAAGGAATTGAATATGAGACAAAGGAGATGGATAGAATTGTTAAAAGACTATAATTGTACGATTGAGTATCATTCGGGTCAAGCTAATGTGGTGGCAAATGTGTTAAGTAGAAAGTCAAATAGAAGTGTAGCGCATATTCAATTATCAAGGTTACCGAGCTTAATTCAATTGAGAGCTCTAAATATGGAGTTGAATCTAAAGCATAATGAGACATTAATTGCTACATTAAAACTGAGACCAATTGTGAATTATATGTGTTAAAAATTGATTTGGAGAGTATATTTATTGACTTAGAATTTATAGTAAAATTTTGGAAAAATTATGAAATTATGGGTATTTTGGACAAGAAAAAATGCCAAGTAGCAAAACAATTGATAAATGAAAGTAGAAATAAAAGTCAAACGGGAGTGGAAATTTTTATAAATGACATTGCGATTTAATGATATATGCCAATGAAAATTGGGAGACAATTGGAGTAAAAATTAGAGACAAATGAACTAGCTAAATAAGAGAAACCAAGTGAGACTATAGGAAGTGTCACTTGCCAAGCCATGCATCCATCCCCTACAACACTCTCTCCTAAGTGAAAGACCAACTCATTTTTATTTTTCTTTCACTTTATTCATTTGTTTTCACCTCTTGTTAATTTCGTTCTTCATCTTGTTCCCTTCTTCTTCTCCATTCACGACATTTTCTTACCAACCCTACTCTCAATTTTGAGTTGCCATCATCTTTCACTTGCTCCCTTCATTTTATTATCTTCTTTATTTTCACTAAAAGACCTAACCCTAGAACCTTTGATTGATGATGATTGTGTGATATTGGGAAGCTAGAATTAAGAGTGATTTGAAGATCTTGAAGCTAAATGAAGTAAGTTATGCTTTAATCATTATGGGTAGTTTTCAATGAAATTAATATGATGAGTAATTTGAGATTGATGACTTGATCATGAAATTATATATGTGAATCGTGAGTGATGAAATGTGCATATAAATGTCTTACTTTTGTATATGTGATGATTAATGATTCATAAGCTGTTGTAGAGATGTGATTATGTCCTATTTTTGTGTTGTTAATGAAGGTAGTAAATTGATGAATGAATGGATATTTTCATTTTTTTTATGTATAAAAATATGGATCATTGGTTGTTTTAGAAATGGATTGGATTGAGTATTGAAGTTAAAGAAAAGGCAAGTGTAATGTCTTAAAAAGAGAACAACTAGGATGAAAGTTTATAGATAAAGTGATAATGGTGTTTAAAGTATGCTGGAATGTGTTACCAGTAACATTTCCACTAGATATGCATCTATATTTTGGCCATGAATTGAGTTGTAGATATCCAAATGAGATTATTTTTAATTTGAATTAAATTAGAGACATATGGCTACATTTTTCATTAAGACATCGAATTCAAAATCTGTCTTTAAGAGTTTCAGAATAAGACTTGAAGTTGAGTACTGGGTACAGTTGTAGTTTGAGAACAGTTGGTAGTTTTATAACTTCTTGAAATGAGATGAATTAAGGAGATAGTTAGGAATGGAATGAAGGTGAAAATGAAGTAGAACATGTGTAGAAAATTTATGATGAAAGTGTATAAGAATATATTCTATTTTGTTGTTTATGATCAAGCATGGATTTTAATTTGTGTGTGGGTGATATTGAACTGAAATTGAGGTATAAATGAAGAAGTCATCACTTGAAATGATGAATTTTGAAAATAAATTGTTTAATACTTATGAATGAGATATATTATGGAAAATGGATAGGATTTCATGAATGATGAGATTTAGTTGAAAATAATGAATCAAATGAGTTGAAGTTTGAGAGTTAATACAATCAATTTGGATATTGAATTAGTATGAAATGATGTTGCATTAGAGGAGGTGAATTTATGAAAATTTAGAGTGAAAATGATGTTAGAATATATGTAGAAATCGTCAGAAATGTTGTTAAGTCAGATATGCTTCTCACATGTCCATTAGATAGACTTCAGGTCTGCTGGGCGAACCTTCTCAGGTCTCCCAACTTCCTAGCTTCGTTTATGTCCGTTTAGAGGGACGTATGTCTGCTAGGCAGACATTTTCAGGACACATATATAAATGTGCAATTTTGACCCCTTAGACGGCAAAATCTCTCTTCGAGGTCTTCAAAAAAGTTGTAGAACTAGAAGTATTCGAAAGCGTTAGGTATAAATGAAGAAGTTACCAACTCGAAATGATGAATTTTGAAATTAAATTGTTTGATACTTATGAATGAGATATATTATGAAAAATGGATAGGATTTCATGAATGATGAGATTTAGTTGAAAATGATGAATCAAATGAATGATGATTAATGATTCATAAGTTGTTGTAGAGATGTGATTATGTCCTATTTTTGTTGTTAATGAAGGTAGTAAATTGATGAATTAATGGATGTTTTCATGTTCTATTTTTAATGTATAAAATTGTGGATCGTTAGTTGTTTTAGAAATGGATTAGATTGAGTATTGAAGTTAAAGAAAAGGCAAGTGTAGTGTCTTGAAAAGAGAAAAACTAAGATGAAAGTTTAGAGATAAAGTGATAATGGTGTTTAAATTATGCTGGAATATGTTAACTGTAACATTTCCACTGGATATGCATCTGTATTTTAACCATGAATTGATCTGTAGATATAAAAATGGGATGATTTTTAATTTGAATTAAATTAGAGACATATGACTACATTTTTCATGGAGACATCGAATTCAAAATCTATCTTTAAGAGTTTCAAAATAAGACTTGAAGTTGAATACTGGGTGTAGTTGTAGTTTGAGAACAGTAGGTAGTTTTATGATGTCTTGAAATGAGATGAATTAAAGTGATAGTTAGAAATGAAATGAAGGTGAAAAATGAAGTAGAACATATGCAGAAAATTTATGATAAAAGTGCATAAGAATATGTTTTATTTCGATGTTTATGATCAAGCATGGATTTTAATTTGTGTGCGGATGATATTGAACTAAAATTGAGGTATAAATGTAGAAGTTATCAACTTGAAATGATGAATTTTGAAAATAAATTGTTTGATACTTATGAATGAGATATATTATGGAAAATGGATAGGATTTCATGAATGATGAGATTTAGTTGAAAATGATGAGTCGAATAAGTTGAGGTTTGAGAGTTAATGCAATCAATTTAATAGTTGAATTAGTATGAAATGATGTTGCATTAAAGGAGGTGAATTTGTGAAAATATAGATTGAAAATGATGTTAGAATATATTTAGAAATCATCATAAATGTTGTTGAGTGAGATATGTTTCTCATATGTCCGTTAGACGGATTTCAGGTCCGCTAGGTGGACCTTCTCAGGTCTCCCAACTTCTTAGCTCCGTTTATGTCTGTTTGAAGGGACATATGTCTGCTAGCGGACATGCTAGGGACACTTGCATAAATGTGCAAGTTTGACCCTTTAGACTGCAAAATCTCTCTTCAAGGTCTGCATGAAAGTTGTAGAACTAGAAGTGATCTTCGAAAGCGTTCTAGAATGACATTTATCCGACATTCACAACAAAAGTTATGCATTTTGTCCTAAGAGTATGTATATATATAAATTATTGACTTATTAATGTTTTCCTATGAGGTTTTTAGGCTTGAGTGTGATATTGAATGAGCCTAGTTGATGATGAATTGAGTGATTAGGTATTAAGGAATGATTTAAAGATCATGTTAATTGGATATGAGACGCATATTAAGAAAATGTACCTGAGATTGTCATTGAGCATACATTGTATATAATCCATATATATGTAT
Organism: Erythroxylum cataractarum; assembly: GCA_024703695.1. Lineage (NCBI taxonomy): Eukaryota > Viridiplantae > Streptophyta > Magnoliopsida > Malpighiales > Erythroxylaceae > Erythroxylum > Erythroxylum cataractarum. Next base: position 638,741 of record JANJEY010000009.1, read on the forward strand.
GTGCATAAATGAATACTTAAAATTGTGCAAAGTTATCATGTGTATAAATATGTATGTATTGCATGATTTAGAAGAGCATATTGAGCAACAACATCCAGATGTTGCCGGGACTTCTAGGCAATAGCTTTCTAGAGGAAACCATGAGTAACCTAGACGGTCTCACTTGAATAATTGTTTGTTTTAAATTCTGTATTGACTTATTTTGTGAATTTGAGTGTGTTGATTCAAGACATTGAATGTCTGAGGCGTTTGATGCATGAATGATATATTAAAAGTGTTCCTTGTATGTGAATTTGACGAGATAAATGATTCTTAACGTATATGTTGAATGTCGAACTAAGGTCCGATGACAAATATGAATAAGAATGCGATAGTGAATATGATTGTGTGATATTGAGCACTTTTGATTGACTGAATATATGTGATGCATTTCATTACAAGAACGCATGAACAGATAATGGTAGTTGTGACTTGAGCAGCCGCTGAAAATGAGCTTAAAGATCAAAATGTGATTAAGAGTCAAAGACTCACTATATATAATGAGCCCTTATCCCCAACGAATATGTAGCACCCCACTCTCAAAGGACACATACCCGACATCCATGGTGATATTTGAGTATGTACCCCACAAAGGTGGCATGCTAAAACAACCATTCAGTCAAAATTCCTTACAAAACTTTTGTTTCTTTAAAACAAAGTACACGTATGGGAAAATCATTAATAAAATCGGGCCCACTTCTTTTAAAAACATTTTCAATCACAAGTTACAATTATTACAAACATTAGTATTCAACAACCACTTTGGCCCATTTTAGATACGTAACACTTCAATCAAAATGTTATTTCATTACCAACTCAATCATGATAAGTTGTTGTTCTTATTAATTCCTATATCTATTTTGTCCTGGTTTTTACATTAATTAATGTGGATTTTCCTAAGTTTTTGTGAAATTGGTACTGCTTCCGTTTACTTTTTGAATTTTGTAGGTTTATAAGATTACACGGGCTAACCGGGTGATTTCACACTACCCGTGTAATCTTTAGGTCGGATGGCGCATTCTTACCCGAGGGTTACACGGGTAGGCCGTGTGATTTCACTTGGCCCGTGTAAAGCAGTTAATTTTGACGGTTTCAAAATTTTAAATAGAAGAGTGGGAGAAGAGCAAAGGAGGGCAAGAGGGGTGCGACCGGACAAAGGGATAGAGGAGAAGATTGAATAGGAGAAGAAGATAACAAGGATCGTTGGAGATTAATTTGGAGATTGAGAGATCAAGATTCAAGACCAAATTGGAGTTCCTTTTCTATCCTTTTTCCATTCTCTATTCCATCCTTCATGTTGATGTTAATAGTCAATTTAGTTTTGCTTTTGATGATTAATCCAGCTATGGATCCCTAAATTTCCTTATTCTAGGATGTTCATTTCAATTTAGAGATTTTGTATTAAACCTTATGTATTTATTTCTAATTTCAATGTTGATGAAATTTCAATAAAGTCGTTTTATCAATTATTGATCTGATCTTTCTAATTTAGGGCTTTGTATTAAATATGGATGGTGTTAAACTAAATACTGAAAAGTAATGTTTAATATCTGAAATGCTAGATTAGATCTAACTGAACGAACATCTAGAAATAGATTTCTTCATTAGGAGTACAGTAAGAATCCAAAGTTGTTAATTAAGTTGAATTTAGTTTTTATTCTAAGAAATTGGTTTAAAAATTGAAATCAACACATTGATTACTTCGAAAGAATTGATTGACAACAGTTAGTTAATGTACTAGATCGGCGATTTAATTCATAGGGAAATACATGATTTTTTCGTTGGAATGAATTCCTAGAATATTAGCAAAAATTCCGTTTATTGTTTATTGCAATTTCCTTAACAATATAACTTACTCAATTGATTGCTTAGCAAATTTAGGAGGTATAAATTTAGTAATTTGACCTAGTCCTTGTAGATCGACACTTGATTACTGCAACTAAACCTGTGCACTTACAGAGCCCATCAAGTTTTTGGCGCCGTTGTCGGGGACCTGTGTCAAATATTGAATTTTTCTGAACAAAATTGACTAAGCTTTTCTTATTCCAATTTTATTTCAATTTTTCA
>JANJEY010000009.1:656337-688788 GCA_024703695.1 Erythroxylum cataractarum
ATTGGCCTTGCTTCTTCCTCCAATTGCCTCAATTCACCTTCATTAAGCATAAATATCCCATAAGCATAAGAGATTGCACAATTGGCATTTCTAAGGAATGGGAAACATGAATTAACACCTACCTAACTTTACCCATACCTAAACTAAGCTATTTAAACCCAAAACCTATCAAGAAACTTCAAAAATTTTGAAATTCCCCTTACCTTAATGAAACCCACGAAATTTTGATTTTGCTTCTAATGGGGAATTTAGCCTTCCTCTAACCTTATCCTTCTTAAAGAACTTCCTAAATCCCTTTTCTCAAGCAAGAATCAACAAAGCTTTAATTCTTCTTCTTCTTTTTCTTCCTCTTTCCCCTTAGCCGAAACTCATGCTCTTTCTCCTTTCCTTGTATTGTCGTAAGTCTTCTTAAAAGACTTAGATAAGTCTTATTTCTAACTTATAAAACCTAAGCCCCTTCCTCCAAAAATACATAGTTTTAATAAGACCCTTCTTTTCCTTGCAATTTTCGTCCATTACACTCATTCATACGACCCCCTCATTTTGATTTCCTTTATTCTTGTTTTAATGGCATTTAAATGGACTAAAAGCCCATCTTTATAAACCTTAAGCCTTAAAAACCTAAGCAAACCTCCTCAATTAACCCTACACCAACTTATGCCTTTAATTTCTAAAAATTTATCAAAATTTTAATTTTAACTAAATCCTTTCAATCTATATACTAAGCCCTAAAGACCCCAAATTAATTTCAAATAGGAATTTAGGCAAACTAAACCTCAAAATAAAGAAAACCTGCTTAAAGCGAATCAGGGCCCAACATTTGGAGTTCTGATGAAAAAGTTATAGGCAAAAGACTGATGGTTGTTCAATGAAATACTCTGTTCAGAACCTTATACAAGCAACTATCACCATTTTACTGTAGAATAACGTTTTTTGCACGTAATTTGCAGCAACTCTCTTCCAACTTCTTCCTCTCCTCTACTTAATTCCTCATCAAAAAGTTATACCCTTACATTTGCTCCTTCATTTGCAACTTATCTTATGCTAAACAACTCAAAGTGCAACATTAGATACAATTGCCAAAACCAAAAAAAAATTCATACTATTCATCATCTTTTTCACCGAACTGCTTCTTCTCTCTCTTTTTTTTTTGTTTCTTGTTTAAATTTCTTACTTCTAAACCATCCATTCTACACTTCCATATATAGAAAAATCTTGGCAACAACTTAGACTCAAATTACACTTCAAACATTTAAGATCCAAATTTTCATAAATTTCATCTCTCTCTCTACGTTCAAATTCTCATATTTTTCTTTCATTTTTTTCATCCACTCTTTAACCTCATTTAACTCCTAATTCAGGTCAAATCATTTACATAAGATCAAAATACAAGATTCACACCTAAACATCTAATTTCATTTCTACTGATACTTAACAGGTACATGCAGACAACAATCCATTTATCGGTTTTCTCTAAACCATGACAGAGTGTATATGCATTCATAAGTTTTCCAGCACTCTTCCGAACTCATTTCAAACTAAAACAAAACTTATTTCATACTTTTCTAGACAAATTTCTATTTCACAGATCCATCATCTAATTCATTCATCATTGAAACTTTACTTCTCTAACCTCACAAGCATGTATGCATTTCCACAGTAAAACATCATTTACAACAACCAAAACTCAACTTAAACATAACTTACTTGATTCGGCTATGAATTCCAACAAGGAGAACAGATAAAAAACACCGAGAGTCTCACAATTGATATTTGGATGCTAAGTGTTTCTTCACCGAGAGTCTCGGCTAAGTGTTTCTTCACCGACACTGACGCTCACAATGCATCAATCCTAACCCCAAACATCATACTGGTGTACACTTTGCATGTCGTACATTTGTCCTAACACTTTCAAGTCATTTGTCACACCTAATTAACTATTTGTCATCTGCCTATTATCGCCATCTGTCACTCTATCATTGGTCCATAACACCCTGAATTTTTCGAAAATTTTTGAAATAATTAGATAGCTCTACAAATATATTTTCAACTCAAAAATAATTCACCAAAAATATCTAAAATATCCAAAATATACAAAAATTGTCAAATCATATTTAATTCATTTCAAATCAATCCACAATTTCCATTTATAAACCAATTTACCCGGAAATGCCAATGAATGCATGTACAATTATATGAATATGCAAAATAAATGTGTATGTCACTATTAATTATGCATGATGTGCATTTTCCTAATTTCTCATAATTTTTCATAATTCACAATTATAGCCCTAACATGGGTAACAGAATGTTACAGGATAAGGGATAGTTAACAATGAGCTCGGTATCTACAATGGATACAGATGGATACGAGACAGTTATAAGTACTCGATCACAACAACATAATAATCGGAAATGAGTCTCATGAGCTTTACATATACATTTAATATGTGTGTTTGAATGATTAAAATTTATTGTTGATTTGTATTTGAATGAGAATGTGATATGTAGAGTAAGTGATATGTGATGTTACATGATAAACGAAAAGATGAGAATTATGTGAATATATGATGTGATGCATTATATGATTTGAGTGAACCATCAAGGATGGTTACCTTACTGAGTTTGCAAAACTCGTCAAAATTGCAACATTGACATCTCAGAACCGAGAGAGGACACTAGTGATAGAGAGACTCTATAAATAACATAGTTCTTGTACTTTTGGATAGAAGAAATGGCTCAAAGGATGCTCAGCTGAGACTGAAGGATCTAGTCAGAACTTTTTGTATAATTCCTCATATATGTAGCATATTCTGTAATTAGTCTTGATAATGTATATATTTGGATGATTTTGTAAAGCTACAATGTATATTTAGTTTTTATGAAATGAAATGAGGAATTTTGGATTTTTAATTATTGTTTCTTTTTTTATGATACCTTATAAGAGAATATCAACCCTCTAACATGCCATTATTATAGGTTATGTACTGGAATGTCCTTAGGGCATTTTGGTATATACTCTATGATAGTGGGGTGTTACATAAGTTGCTTAATTTCTCTACGAGGAGATCTCATAACTGCTATACACCAACACCAACAAACTTTTAAAAGTTAACAAATAATCAAAAAGAAACAAATATAAACAAATATATTGATAAAACACCAACTAAAATAAAATAAAAAAATTAAATTACCACACTCCCCAACAACGGCACCAAAATTAATGCCACATGTGTCGAGTGCTCTATAAAATTTACCTGCTTCTACACACTAAAATTTGTAGTTATGGTGGGTCAAGATCGAATCCACAGGGAATGTTCGATTAATTTCCGTAACAAAATTAATTGATGCAAGGAATATATTAAAAAGGGGGTTTGCGAATTTTGATGAATTCAGAAAATAAAGTCTAAGCAAACCATTGAAAACAAATTAAAACAAGCAATAAAAAATGATTAAAGTGTCGAAAATAGGTAAGGTTCGATTCTAGGGTTAATCTCGACCTAAACATGATCAAGCATATTCCATCATCCTAATGTCTTTACAAATCTCTTCAAACTATTGATCTGAGACTAAATGACTAATAGAATGCTCTACTAACCCCGATTTTCTCCTAGGTTGTATTTAATCAAGATACAATCATTAATTAATCTTCACTATTGAATAACCTTGGATACGATCTCTAGATTCAATTTGGCAATCATATTATGAAGTGGAAAGCCAGCAATATAGGCAGTAACTTCACTCGTTCAGGTTATCTAACCTAAGTTATGTTGTTCATAATGATTTACGATCATTAGATGCTACTAAAAAACATAAAATGTAACGATTATGGATTACATTCAACATTTTTTTGAGAATTTAAAAATTCATTAAAGAATAGAGGAGATTACATTAGGAGAGGGTCTCTCCCACGTGAGATAGACCCACTTGATACACTAAATACATCTAGGTTAAGCAAAATGACGACGTTTAGAAATAGTGTTAAAGGGCAAAGTCGTTTAACATTTAGGTATAACGATCTACGACTTTTTTTAATCTGTAACTATTACTCGATTTGGGAGGATGAGAGTTGACACCTTGGCGACAAACCTAGTAGTGGCTCCATAGAGTTTCTCCTACTCGGTTCTTTACACAAGTAAGAACTCAACTCTGGTAGTAAAATCAACTTTAGAAGACTTTAGCAATTAGGGCATGAGTATTTTGTGTTTCAAATGTTCAGACCTTGCTTTATTTTCGGAGGAGGGAGGAGACTCTCTTGGGGCTCAGCTCTTCATAGACGAACTAGTGAGCAGATCTTGGCTCAGGTAAATGTATTCAACTTAGTATGATTCCATTCTTTATATCTGTGAATCTCCATAAAATAACCAACTACAAGTTGATGATAGGGATCTGGAGGGATAACGGTGATCCTTCAAGCATGATGCCATCAAGGAAGAGGCAGACTTGAGAAAGCCCTTTCCTTTACAACAAGTGAGTCCAGATTTACCCATACTTTAGTAGTTTTTTGTGAGTAGGTGAATGAATAATTTGCCAGGTTCCAGGAATTTTTATACATGAGAAATCACTACTTTTCTGTTCTGTTCTGTTCTGAACTATAACCCAGATTATATGAAACATTTGTTTAGTAGCATGAATTAGGAATAGTCAGCAAGGATTAAATTCTCCATGCGAGAGCCATTCGTCGTCTACAATGCAAGTTCAACTAATTTATAATCAGTTGTTCCCTTATGCTAGCAATAGTAAGTTCTATAAGAGATAATGTAGAATTAGATTTATCTTTAAACCTTCTGCTATTTCTTTCAATCCAAACTACATGAAAACATGTAGCTACCAAGACCATTATAATAGCCCTATTATATTTAGAAATATGCAGATGAGGTATCTCTAGTAGGATATCTAAGAGTCTGCAATAGTTAAACCCAAGGGCACATAGACTAGACATTTTAGCCCAAACCTCTTTAGAGAAGACACTCCCTAGTTTCATCCTCTAGGTTGCAAAGAATACATATCTTAAAGGAGGATATGAAATTTCAGCTTATCCAAAGTGTCGAGCCTGTTCAACATAGCTAGCCAGAGAAGAAAGCTAGCATTAGGTTTAAGAACCTTGTTTTAGATCAGGGGGTACCATCCTACTCTATTAGTTGTCCCATCCCTAAACTTTTTAGCTTCCTTCATAGTAATTTCTGAAATAGGAATCCCATTCCATAAGTAAATATCTCTCTCCTTGAGGCTTCTAAATTGTGGAATGAGCAAGAGTCTAATCTCATCTAAAGATAGCATCCACTTATCATTTCTAATAATTTTATGGAGCTTTGTATTCTTAGGGAACGTCTCCAATAGAGATCTTGCCAAATGATTATGAATTAAAGCTCTTTACGCTGTCCAGTTGTCATACCATAAGGACATTCTTTCCCTTATCCCAATCTGATAAGTTATGTACTGCTAAACCTTTTCCCTCATTCTAAGAATTTGGCTGAAGAACCAAAAGTAACTGTCTTTGATTCTTAAAGCCCAAAGACTCCCAGTTTTTAATATATAAAAGTGGATCCATTTACCTTTAAACACCTTCGTAGGGCTCCCATTTATCAATATTCTGTAGGAAGCAGTAGTAATGCATTCTTGAATCCACTTTATGAACCTATAGGGAAAGTTCATAACCTCCATAGTTTGTAGCAAAAAATTCCAATTCACACTATCAAAAGCTTTATATAAATCCACTTTTGTAGTATAGTTTTGGGGGCTTTTGTTGTGATTATATCCTTTCAAAAATTCCTGCACTAGAAGAATATTTTCTCAATATCCCTGTTTCTCATAAAAGCTCATTGATTCTCAATGGTGAGTAAGTGTAGAACCTCCTTAATCCTATTTTCCAAAATCTTAGCGATGATCTTATAGAGAAAATTTGTATAAGAGATAGGTCTAAATTCACTTCAGGTAGACAGGTTGGAGTTTTTAGGGACTAGACAAAGAAATGTCTTGTTTATATCCTTAAGCAGTACACCTTTTAGGAAAAACTCATGCATAACCTCCTTAACTACCCCCCAAACCACTCCAATCTTTTGATAGAAAACCATATACAAACCATTAGGACTCGAAGCCTTAGAGCCATTCATATAAAAAATTATCCTCTTTATTTCCTGATCTATTACTGGCCTTATCAACAAAGAAGCCTTATGTTTAGGAATTTTTGCTTAAACAAACTGCCTAAGATCAGATCCCAATCTTGGTGAGGAAACTTCTGAGCTTATAAGTTTTTTGTAAAAATTTGTGGCTTCTTTAGCAATATCATCTTGTCCAAATACAACCTCACTAGCTTCAGTTTTAATGTAAGTGATTTTGTTAACATTCCTTCGAGCTAACTTTGAATTTTTAAAAAAAACTTTGTGCATCTATCCCCATCCTTTAACCAATTTATTCTGGCTCTCTGCTTCAATAAAGAACATTGATTATCCACTAATTGCTAGTAGTTCTTAAAGGCTTCTTTTTTAGCTATGGCTAGAGTATCATCTGTGGGATTAATTGTTAATGATATCTGAATACTTGCAAGTTTATCTCTAGCTATTTCTATCTCCTTTGAGAAGTTTTGACCTTTCTTTGAGTTAAGTGTCTTCAATTCTTATTTAATAGCCTTGAGCTTTTGGATGCAGATGTACTATTTAGTCTCATTGAACTCGTACTCCAAACCCTTCATTATTGCTTTTTGAAACCCCTCCATATTAACCATAAAGTTGTTAAACATGAAAGGATGGTGGATTCTAGTAGTAGTGAACAAGTTATCAATCTTAATAGGAGTATGATCGGAAATTCCAGGGTTTAGGAATTTAGCAGAGCTTCTTGAGAAAGTATTAAGCCATTCCATATTAACCATAACCCTATCCAGCTTTTTCTTGATGTGCCAAATAGAGCTTTGCTTGTTTGACCAAGTGAACCTATGGCCTTCAAATTTTAGATCTGTAAGTTCCACCTCCTGCATACAATGGAACATTTCAAAAGCATAGTTGAGTAGGTTACAATGTCCTTCTGTCTCTGATCTGAATGAAGTGGTGTTAAAGTCACCACTAACTAACCATGGAGCCTTAACCGAAGACTTAATTCTTCAAAGAGAATTCCAGAGCTCAGTTCTTTGAAACATAGTGTTAAACTATAAACAAATGTAGCTAAAATATAAGAATTCTCCATTTTGAAGTTAAACTTAGTATGAATAAGCTACCGACTTGTTTGTAGAACCTTCACTTCCAAGCAATCACCATCGTAAAAAATAATAATCCTTCCATAGGCATAACTTTCATGGTTTGTAAGAAACTACCATTTGCTACCCAGACAACATAGTTTATTCAGATTAACTTCTCTATTTTTAGTTTCCAAAAGACAAAAAACCAGAGACTTTTCCTTTAGAACAAAATCTCTTAACGCATTAAGCTTGGAAGGGTTTATTTATTCCACATACATTTCATACAATCAGAGTCATAGGAGATTACTTTTCCCTTTAGAGCCTTTCCCACTACTCCTGTTACTTTTCCAAGAGATAACCTAATCCAACTGCTCCTCTTAAGTACCTTTATTCTACAGTTCAACTTTCGGTAGGCTTTGTTCATTCTATTGAACATCAAGAGCTCCTTCAGTTGGGTTAACTCCGCTAGTTTCTAGTACATTCTTCCCCTTATTTATTTGTGACTTATTTAAGTCACTTGATGGATTCTAAAGAGCTCCTTCGTACAGAGTAAAATCTGGGCTATTCTCCTCATGAATGCTCTCCTCATTTTTAGGATAATCATTAATAGCCTGAACCAACACATGATTTTTTGATACTTGTTCTTCCTCCTCACATTCTTTGTTGTCTTTAGAAATATTCTTTTCCATACCCATTACCTCCCAATAGTCTTCTCTGGTGAAGAGTCTTCCCGTCAGTTTCCATTCTTTTCCTTAAGCTTTAAGAGATAGTTTCCATTGGCATGTTACCATAACTTTATCCACTCTAAGAGAGTGTTCGATAGCCAACCTTAGGATATGGATGTTGTCTTTCATTTCCTTAGAAATGTCCATACTCACACATAATCAAGCAAGTTCGTCCCTTTTCCTCAACTCAGTGTTTCCATCCATACATATTGGTTTCCCCAAGTAACTAGCTAACATACTCAAACCCTTTGTAGTCCAATATTTCAAAGGAATATTGTGAACATTCACCCATAGCAGAATGTTCTTTATTATGATTTTTTTTTCTAATTCCATGCACAGTTGCCAATTTTGAAGAAATAAAGGGAGTTGAGAGATGTGTCAAGGGCCTTCTTCAATTACCTTTTATGCTTCTGTTTTGGAAGAGAAGGTAAAGATTATATTATCCTCCTCTATTACCAAGGGTAGCTTCTCATGTCCTATCTCCTACCTGCAGAATGTTTAGACTAGGAGTTAACCATTAGTTTACCTTCAATCTCCATAGGTGGCCTGAAAACCAAGGTAGAATCAGAGTTATCTCCCACGACCTATTTCCATGTCTTCTAAATCCTTTACTAATGTCACTTATAGTTGGAATATAAATTTTAGGAGGGATGATAGTAGTTGAGGAAGGGATAGTTGCAGAAAGGGAAGAGGAAGAGGGATGGGTTGTAGAAGATTGGGAAGGGGAGGAAGGTGTAGAATGAAGATTCGGGGAAGTGGCTGTTTTGAAAGTAGAAAGTAATGATGGAAAATTAGTCTCCATTTGAAGCTTTGGAAACTAATTTTTTCTAATGGTTGTTTTGTAGGTCATCAAAGAAAGAAAAAAGAGATGGAAAGAAATGGAGGGCTAGGGTATTCAAATGGAGGATGGTAAGAAGGGAGCTAAAGGTTCAGATCTAAGGTTAGGGTTGGTTGCAAGGAAAGGAAGTGAGAGAGAGTATAATCAAGTTTTGTTTGCCAGGGAATACACTGTCACCTAAGACAATGTCAGAAAAAGCTGTAAAGGATAGGAGAAGATGAAAGAAGAAGAAGAAATGCCTAAAGAGATGAAGCAAGAATATGGAAAACCTATATGATGATGGTGCTCCATACACGATGCAAAAAGTTCAACATTATATTAATAGATTCGAAATAGAATGATCAAAATAACATAATAAGATTGTCTATCCAAAACCTGATTCGATCAACTCAAACAACACAACGATCTAAAAAGAAATTACAACATTAATAGGATTGAATCACTTAATCGTGACTTGGCATCGATATCCCCGTTGAATTGATGTTGGAACTTAGCCTTCAATCTCCATCTTCAAGCTCCAACAATCAACCTTTGCAGCCTCCATTGATGTTGAAAAATGAAGAGAGAATAGATGAAGAATAGTTGCTGTCTATTGTTGTCTTCGTTGTTCCTCCTTCTTCACTTTGAAAACCAATGAGAAGATGGTGATAAATGACTTCAATGGAGGTTCAGTTGTTATCTCCTTGTCTAACTGCCACTCATTTTGTTGCAAACAAAAAAGGATAAAATGCATCAGCTGCTATATTTCGTTTCTACCCATTAAAGCACTCTTCACAGCCTTCCCAATATGGCTTAATCGAATCACGATTCTCCTTACTTTCCTTTCAGCTCACATTTTTCTCTTTTATTTCAGCCCACCATTGACACCTGCCTTCCATTTGTTTTACTTAAAAGCTAGGTTAAAATGAGAGTGGACATGTTTCATTTAAAAACAAAAGAGGACAAAAATATTGGCATTGTCCTTCAGTTGTACTTTATTCTCCTCTAAGTGCAGCCCTAGTCTTTTTAGTTTATTCTCCAAAATGTAGCTAGGTTTGGAAAGGTATATGGGACAAATAGACAGGTGTAACATTGTTACAACCATCCCACATTTTTGTTTCAGCCCTCAACCGTTCACGATTTCAGCCATCACTCACACTTGTTTTCTTTATACCTTAAAATGCTAAGTTAGAAGTGGAATGGACAACTAACTTTCTCTCCACTACTCTTCACTCTCAGATCTTCTTTCTTTGTCCAACCAAAGCTCAGTTATTCACGTTAGAAATGGAAAACAAATGGAAATCTTGCATGATTCATGTGAATGAGTTGCTTTGTAACAATATTTAATCACGTTGCATGGCTATAAAATTTTTTGGATGGTAGTGAGCTATGTTGACACCATTTTCTTCATGTTCTTTTCTTTTTCTTGCCTTTAATTTTCTTCTTCTTCATGTGATGGAAATTGAGAAGATGATTTCAATAAACATGCTTTCGGGTCACTTTAGCTCCTTTACTTCTGAAATGTTCCTAAAATCAAATATGAGTTAAAATGAGTATCCTAAGCATTTCTAAGGCATTAATCACTATGTATAGCATATCAAAGGTATCAAAATTTAAACACATATAATTTATTATTTGAAGTTAATAAACTATTGTTTAGTTCTCTTCGGATTTGATCTGATTCCCCAACTACCACAAGAAGTTAGAGATCGAAATTAATTTTGAGGACTTCGATAACCTGATCAATCATTGAAGCGACAATTTAGAAGATGTTATTAAAGTGTTAGATCGTCAATCTTAAGAGCAGGGGATTGGTTTTTTTTGATAAATAAGTAATATTATAAATTAAGAAAATAAGGGTTTATGTACATAACTAGAGATTGCCCAAAACCAAATCTCATACTGAGATCAAAACAAAACCAACCCAACCTGAACAAACTTGATGCAAATCTAAACTGAATACAAGCAAATCAATGTATGACAACACAAGATCTACAACTATACAAGAACAAATATAAATTACTGCCTAGTTCTGTCATCCCTCTAATAATGTATTAAGAGGCAACCTTATCCGCTCCTATCGTATATACTCATTGCACTCTTGTAGAATCTCATCATCAAGGATACCGATATAGCTTGATAGAATCTATTAACTTGATCTCCTTCACTGAAGTTAGTTTTTTTCCTGAAAAGTAAAGGTCCTTTGTAGAATGCACTGACCTATCCCTCTGATGCTTGCATCGAATCTATCCCTACACCAAGGTTCGTAGACGTTATTTTTAAGGCTTTTTGAAAAAACCTTTCGAGAGCCATCGACAATACTCACACACCCACTCATCCAAAACATTGAAGTAAAACCCGAGATTTATGAACACTATCTATAATCTGAAACCAACCTGCAAAACATTACATTAGAAACAAAGAAAACAAAACTCCATAATTACATTCTCTCAGTGTTTGCGCAGAGTTGTTCCATGATTGTTTTGATAATAGGTATTTTCATATTTGAAAACCATTTACCATAATGGGTAAAAATACATATTTGATATTTTTTTTAACATTGTTGTGGTTTATTCTTTTTAAAAATAAGAAGTCGTAACGTTACAAGAAACAACTTTTTATTTATAACTTATACTAATTAGAACAAACTTAGATTGTCATCATTGTAAATCATTTATCATAAAATATATCCTTAAATATGAATGTTAAATGAGATTCCTTTAATTTCTAAGGATGATAGCAAACAAAAAATAGGAAAAAAAAGAAAAATAAGAAAAAAAACAAATAGTACTAAATAAAAATGATAAATTCAATACACTTAATAGTATTATATATATATATACACACATTATAAGTTAAAAAGAGGTAATACATTAAAATTATGAGCTACAAGACTAATTAGGATGCGATAATATTCTCAAGTTGAAGAAGCTGAAACAGATAAGTCATTAGACTGTACCACACCTTTAAATTCGATAAAATAGAAAGGAAAAAAGACATAACAGGATGAGATGTAGATTTATGTACTCCAATTTAATTATTGGGTTATGGTCATGTTAACCTTCTTCGCTTGAACATCCTAGTCCTAGTGAAATCAAATCTATAAACTTTAAAATAGGAGGTGGGAGGAGAGGACAAAAGAAAGAAAAGGAAAAGCAGTAGCACTGCTTTTGACCCAAAAAGAATGATTGAACTGATTGATGATATAAACACGACACGTAATACATGATTCCCTGCAAACTAAACTATAAAGTTCCCGCCACATCACTAAAGCTAAAAAAACAATTCTTTACTTAGTACCAGAGCAATCACTTTACTTATCCCACTTCACAATCCAAGCACCTCTCCTTGTTGTCTTCATCTTTTCTTTTCCACCCTCCTCCCCTCCTCCTCCTCCTCCTCCTTTTCCTAGCTTTTTCCTGATACTAATATTATTATTTTTTACTGATAATGCCTTTCATATCTCCTTCTATACCTAATCTTCTCCTCTATACTTCCATTTTCACTGCTTTTCCCCTCCTACCCGCCCCATGGCCAGCTCCAGTGGCACCAAGGCCACTGAGCCTCCTCTGCAGCGCTCTATGTCCCGGAAAATTACCAGAGGTTATACCAAGTTGGTCGACTTGCCTGACGACGACAGCGCCGCCATTGATAGCGAACTTGTTCCTTCTTCTTTAGCTGCCATTGCTCCTATTCTCCGTGTTGCCAATGAGATTGAGGAGGATAATGCTAGAGTCGCCTATCTTTGTAATCATTCTCTTCTTCTTCATCGAATTATTAATTTCTGTTATTATTGCAATACTCATTTTCTTCACTTCACTAGGCCGTTTCCATGCCTTTGAGAAGGCTCATAAAATGGATCCTACATCAAGTGGACGTGGTGTGCGCCAGTTCAAGACTTATCTCTTGCATAGGCTTGAGAAGGTTCGCCCTTCCCCTTCTTCTGCCCCATCAGTTTTTGATTATAATTTATTCTAATCTTGTTCTGTTGTAGGAAGAAGAAGAAACAAAACCCATGCTTGCAAGAAACGACCCCAAAGAAATTCAGTTGTATTATCAGAAATACTACGAGGAGAACATCAAAGATGGACAGTACACCAAAAAACCGTGAGCTTTTCTATTTTTTTTTTCTTGCTTTCCCTTGAAAAATAGCTGTTGACATTCCTGAGTTAAACTACTCTCACCTGTGTGAACTTTTTAAGGGAGGAGATGGCCAAAATTCTTCAGATTGCATCAGTGTTGTACGACGTGTTGAAAACTGTAGTACAGCCTGCAAAAGTAGAAGATGAGGTTTGTGCTGTGTATTCACTGTCCAGGAAAGTAATTCAAATGCATGTTCCATATCAGTTTATTTAACTCGAGACTTTTTTTGACTTTATGATTGCAGACTCAAAGGTATGCCAATGACGTTGAGAAGAAACGAGAGCAATATGAACACTTCAACATTCTTCCGTTGTATGCTGCTGGGGCAAAACCACCAATCATGGAACTTCCTGAGGTTTAATATGCTCAGCATACGTGGTCTTTCAATAGATTGTGAAGACCTTAATAAAGGGACTTCGCCACAGCTTCAGTCATTTTCTTTTTCCTTTTTGACGATGTAGATCAAAGCAGCTCTTCGTGCTTTACGTGACGTGGATGATCTCCCAATGCCCAGAATTATTTTGAGACGTGATGTGCATGATGAATTGCCCAAGGAAAGGGTTAAACCCGTTAATGATGTGCTTGATTGGCTTTATTCTGTATTTGGGTTTCAGGTGAAATGCACCTTCATGTCCATTTAATATACCAAATACACGATTGATTTTTTGCAGAACTTAAAATTTCAAGTTTTAAGCATCTTAAGGACTTTGGGCCCTAAAAATAATTTGCTATATTTATTTTTTGTACTAATCTCTTGGAAAACTACATAAAACTGTCAAACTTCATGAAGCCAGGTGTAGTATATCAACCAAACAAAACTCAATCAAGCTTTGGCATATGTCAATGCATCCGTATTTGAACTGTAATTACAATTTCTGTGGAAATCTTAGATATCATATGACTATTGCAAATACACTGCTAGAAGTAATTAAATGAATCATTCTTTCTGGACATCAAGGTAAGTATGCCCGTCCATGGTCAACATCAAACATGTGAGATGTGGAAGAAATAGAGTTCAGCTCCTTTGCATTATTTGTTGCATCAGACAACTTTACAACTTAGGCACAATTGTAGATACTACTTTACGAGGATGATGACTAAGGTCTAATTAGAAGTTTTCTGATTCTTTATCTGTATATTATATCCTTTTGATGAAACATAATTCACGCCACCTAATTAGATGATGTTTTATTACATCTGCTGGAGTGAAGAAAGGAAATGTGGCAAATCAGAGGGAGCACCTGATATTGTTATTAGCTAATATTGATGGACGAAGAAGGAACGACGAAGACTATGATTTGGTAAATGATTAGAAAAATCTCTCCTAATCAATCTTTCTCTCTTTAAATTTGATCTGTAGGTTCCTGTATGTGCTGAAGATTAATTTGAAACTTCTTGCAGCTTAGAAATCGTACCATAGAGGAGTTGATGAATAAGATTTTCAAGAATTATAGATCATGGTGTGACTATTTGCGTTGTGAAAGACATACAAGGTAGAACATTTTATTCATATACAGTGTTGGCTAGAATTATTAGGTCCTATCTCTGATTTTAGGTTCCTTGTTTCTGACATTTGCAGGATTCCTGCAAATTGTAACAAACAACAATTACAGCTTATCTACATTGCACTCTATCTTCTTGTATGGGGAGAAGCTTCAAATATTCGTTTCATGCCAGAATGCATATGCTATATCTTCCATAATGTATGTTTTATGGTCCATCCTTAATGCAAACTTTTTAAATCCTCTAGTCATTCTGAAGATAGTGTCTCGGGAATATGCTTTATTGTTTCTGTGAATCTTGTTGCACGATATCTCTTGATGGAAAGAAAATCATAGACTTCAAACTTCCTTGTACTGTTCAAGGGAGAACAGGAAAAGATAACCAAAGAAATTGATAATTTGAATTTGAAAAAAGGCTTGAACGAGTAGCTATTGGATTAGATACATCCATTTTGAGAAATTGTAATCACCATTCTATAGTTTGAATACCTTTGGTGATAATTATTTAACTGAATAAGGATTTCCATGACTGTTGTTGCAAAGTTCAGTGCCGAGAAGCACAATTCTTCCATTGCTATGACAAATTGTTGAAATCATACGACTAAATAATATCCATGAAAATTGTTTCTTAACAAATCATAACCACTGGAAACTTGTACTGAAAACTTACTAGTGCTAATCAGGGAACTTATAGTCCACTTCAGTAGAAGTTAATTCATGAAACTGTATGTTTATCTTTCCTGTTGGTTGCATTTTTTTATACACTGACATGCTGTGTTATATCCTTGTTCCAATTGTTTATTTTGATATTCAAATCTAACAAGCTATGCTGATAATTATGGAAAGCGTGCTTTTCTTTTTCTGAAAATGTTTGCCATTTCATATAAAATTCCTATGTCTTTGAGCACTTAGTGATTTGATCATAGGTGATGCATTCTTAGTTTAGTGGTTTTGAATTTTCTGCACCAAATTCTGGACCTGTTGAAATAATTTTCTTCTTATTTCCTTACTTATTAGATGGCAAATGAGGTTTATCAAATATTGTATGCAAATGTGCATCCTGTAACTGGAGAGGCATATGAAACAACAGCACCGGATGATGAAGCATTTTTGAGGAATGTTATTACTCCAATTTACCAGGTTGTGCGGAAGGTAAGGCTTATATGATCTACTTTTGGTTGACTTTTAATTTAGTTATAAATGCACACTTAAAAATTTTTTTTCCATGAAAAAGGAAGCAAGGAGGAACAAGGGAGGCACCACAAGTCATTCAAGATGGAGAAATTATGACGATCTGAATGAGTACTTCTGGTTAGATATTTTGAGTAATAGCTTAAAATTGCCGATTTATGAAAGAAACATAACAAAACTCTTCCTTCTTTTTAGGTCTAATAGATGTTTCCGGTTAGGGTGGCCGATGGATCTTAAGGCTGATTTTTTTGTTCAATTAGATGAAGGGATGGCAACAAATGAGGTTTTCATCTCTTTCTCTCTCTTTCCTCACCCATCTTCCCTGTCCTTCCCTTTTTCAAAATATTGTATTGTTCGACTTTTATGGTTTTGAATCATCTACAATCATATTAAGCATCAGTTTCAATAGTCATGCCTTCCCATAAATTACAGATACAAACTAGTTTGTTTTCAAAGATCTAAAGTATGATTTCATGGCCCTAAAGATATTGCAATGAGAATAAATTATATGCATATGTTGATTACAAGTACAATAGAGCTGTAAAAATAATGCTTATGTTCAATATTTTATCCATTTCTAAGTATTTTTATGAGATACCTATTTTTGAAGTCCATTTCTATTTTAATAGTCTAAAGCCAATAGAAGTGGGAGTCTAAGTCATTCCTTGGTTCTCCTTTGTTGTAACTCTGGAAAATTGGTTGGTTTCTAGGAATTTTATTTGAATGGGAAAAAGAAATATTAGTAAAAGTTACTTTTGAAGTCAAAAACTTTGATAATTTTAATGTTTTGAGTTATTGGAATCCATGTATTTGCATCATAACTTGAACATTCTGAAACTTCTTTGGCATGAGAAACTGAAAGTGTATGCTATACCTAGACTGCAATAGTTGAAAACGTGTAAGTTGATGTTTACAAATTTTTCTTTTTTATCAGAGATCAAATCAAGGAGCTATTGGAAAGAGAAAGCCCAAGACTAATTTTGTTGAAGTTCGCACCTTTGCACACCTCTATAGAAGTTTTGATCGCATGTGGATATTGTTTATATTGGCTTTCCAGGTGGCCTTAATATTTGTGGATTTTGGTTACAGAATAAAGTCCCCACAAGAAACCTACTGATTTTGCTCGTTCTCAGGCCATGGTTATTATTGCCTGGAGTCCTTCTGGTTCCATAGCAGCTATTTTTGATGCTGATGTCTTCAGAAGCGTTTTGAGCATCTTTATCACTTCTGCTTTTCTCAATCTTCTGCAAGGTACCACATAATCTTTATTATTTTCTGGTATGCCATTCGATAAAGGAGTTTGGAAATGGAAAACTTTTTTCTTTTTCCTTTCTTTGAATAGTTAGAAGCTCCTTAAGATGGTAAAATTGGAGAAAAAAAATTGTCTGATGGTATAGGAAATTTGCATGATGGGTTATTAATTTATAAGCTTGCCAGCCATACATTTACTGTAAAACAAAGAGAATGGGTTGAATGAGTTTAATTTGCATTTTTGGATTTCATCCGATCTAGTTATAATTTTGTAGCAGATATTATTAATAACTATATGTGGGTTATATGAAAACAATACTGAACAGAAACAAAAATTCTTCTCTTTATTCTCCATATGTTGAATACACTAATATATACAATGTCATTTCTCCTATTTTAGGAAACAAACTAATTCCTACACATCAGTCATTGATTATGAAAATTACAATCAACCTAAATAAATGAAAGATTACAATCAGCCTAAATTAGTAAATCAGAATCCTGGCTATAAATGTTTCCATTCCCAGGTTGCTAGTAATGTTCCGGAAAGTTAAATTGTCTAGTCCTTTTGTGAGCAAGTTTGCCATTTGACCATTTGTAGGAACATAAGGTGTACAGATCAGCACTTTCAATCTTTTCCTTGATCAAGTGTCTGTCTATCTCAACATGTGTGTTCTATCATGTTGAACTGGATTATGTGCAATGCTTATAACTGATTTGTTGTCGCAATACAACTTCATAGGTCCATTGCCATTTAACTTGCAAATCTTCTAAAATTTTCTTTATACATAAGAGTTCACAAATTCCTTGATCCATTGAACGGAATTCAGATTCTGCACTTGATCTAGATACTAGTGCTTGTTTTTTTGCTTCTCCAAGTCCTCCAATCAACATACTACAGCCAATTGTTGAGCGTCAATCTAATAACGAACCAGCATAGTCTGCATTAGTTTAGGCTTCTATAGTTAATTTTGCTCCTCTTCTAAACATGATTTCTTTTCCGAAATGAGCTTTCAAGTATCGAATTACTTTATAGGCAGCTTGTAAATGAACTTTTTTAGGATTATGCATGAATTGACTTATCACACTCACAACATATGCAATATCGGGACGTGTATGAGACAAGTATGTTAGTTTTCCAACAGCTTTTGATACCTTCCTTTATCAACCGCTTCATCATCTCTTGCTTCACTCAATCGATGATTTTTTTCAATTGGTGTAGCAATGGACTTACATCCCATCATTCTTGTCTCTTGTAGAAGATCTAAAAAATATTTTTGTTGGGAAATAAATATGCCTTTAGACTGAGCCACTTCAATTCCTATAAAATATTTGAGTTTCCCAAGCTCTTTGATTTAAAATTCTTTCACAAGTTTAGCCTTAAACTTTAGAATTTCCTTGCCATCATCACCCATCACCATGATATCATCAACATATACTATTAAGACTATAAGTTTTCCTACTGTTGACAGGGACAGATCTAGAAATTTTTTTTAGTGGGGGGGAAATTTTAATGGGGGCAAAATTTTAATGGAAGCAAAATTTTTTTTTTTTGGGATCAAAACTTAAAATAATAATTTTTTTATATAAAATTTTTAAGAGGCAGTGGGGGCAACCCCCAATGTGGATCCGTCCACGCTGCCGAGTGTCTTAACAAGTGAGTTTGATCCCTTTGGCTTTGTTTGTAGCCAATACCAAGCATTACTTTTGCAAACTTTCCAAACCAAGCCCTTTTTCTCAACCTGCACACATCTTTAAAATATTTCTCAAAACCCGGTGGAGGCTCCATATATACCACTTCTTCAAGATCATCGTGTAAAAAAGCATTTTTGACATCAAATTACTATAAAGACCAATTGAAATTAGCAGCTCAAGATAAAAGAATGCGGATTGTGTTCCTCTTAATTACTGGAGCAAAAGTCTCATGATAGTCTACTAACCTAGCCTTGTAACTCTCTAAGGATCCATCTTCTTTAAACTTAATTGCATACACCCACTTACATCTACTAATTCTTGTCTTTTGGATGGTCACCAATTTCCCATGTATTATTTTTATTGAGTGCACTTATTTCTTCATTCATGCGAGTTTCCAATTCTCATGTCTAAGTGCTTCATTGAAGTTTTGGGGATTAGGAATTGTATCTAAATTAGTGAGGAAACAACAGTGTTTATGTGAAATTTTATTTGAAGAAACAAAGTGAGAAATAGGATAGTTAGTGCAATTTTTAATTCCTTTCCTAACAACTATAGGAACATGTAAATCATCAATCAATGGAGAGGGTAATTCTGACTATTCTTGATTTTGGAGTCAAGTCTTGAACTTGCAATTGAGTGGAATTGGGTTCTTTTCTCCTTGAGTAGACTAAGATAGGTTTTTTCGCTGCTGGTTGTATAATTTGGGTTGATTCTGATATGTTAAGAGGCTATTCATGTGGCTGATCAAGCGGCAGTGTAGGTGGTGAGTTTGAATTTTTAGGTTGAACAGTTTCAGGTTGACCAATAACTTGTAAATCAGGGAAATATAGCTCATGTTCTTTATCTTCACTCACACTCTCCCCCTGAAGATGAGAATCTGAATAGAAAGGTTGTTTCTCAACAAAAGTAACATCCATTGAAATGAAAAATTTATGAAAAGTAGGATGATAGCACTTGTAGCCCTTTTTTGTGGAAGAGTAACCAACAAAGATGCATTTTAATGCTCTTGGATCGAGTTTTCTTCGGTTAATGTCATGAATATGAACCAAAACCACACAACCAATGACTTTTGGGGGCAATTTGGAATCTATTTGTGAGTTTGGGTAATAATCATAGAATAGAATAATAGAACTCTTGAAACCAAGAACTTTAGAGGGCAATTCTACTTATCAAGCAGGCTGCAATAAGGACAGATTCCCCCCAATAAGATTTGGGAACATTATTTTGAAATAACAATGTTCGTGTAATTTCTAAGAGGTGTCTATTTTTCCTCTCGGCTACCCCATTTTGTTGTAGTGTGTTAACACAAAATGAATAATGAAAAATTCCTTCTTTTTGAAGGAAAGATGACAGATGTTGATTGAAGTAATTTCTTGCATTATCACTCTGAGTTTTTGATTCTTGCAGCCATACATTTTCTGTAAACCAAAGAGAATGAGTTGAATGAGTTTAATTTGCATATTTGGATTTCATCCAGTCTAGTTGTAAGAGGGATGTTGTGGCAGAAATTATTAATAACTATATGTGGGTTATATGATAACAATACTACTTATTTTCTATAAATGATACATTATGGGTGACCTCTTTTGGTTGTTTCTCATGGTTCCTATCTCTCATGCAGCTGCTCTGGACATAATTCTCAGTTTTAATGCCTGGGGGAGCTTAAAAGCTACACAAATAATACGTTATCTTCTGAAGTTTGCAGTGGCAGCTATGTGGGCTGTGGTGTTGCCAATTGGTTACTCCACTTCAGTGGAGAACCCAACTGGGCTGGTCAAGTTCTTCAGTAGTTGGGCGAGAGATTGGCAGAGTCAATCATTTTATAATTACGCTGTCGCAATATATTTGATACCTAACGTATTGGCTGCAATTATGTTTGTGGTTCCGCCTTTACGAAGAAGCATGGAACGTTCAAACTGGCGGATCATTACCCTCATTATGTGGTGGGCCCAGGCAAGCATGTCTTTATGAAATGGGTGAATGTGCTTATGTTTGTGTGCAGTTCTCCTTTTTTCTTTCTCTTTTTTTGGGTTTTTCCTTTTTATTGGGGGAGGTGGAGGGCAAGGGTGAGGAATACTTGTATTTAATTGTACATCTATGTGCCCTTGTTTTTGTGAATGTTGTTGGCATTTTTACCTACCCAAACATTACAAACTTGGTTGTGTTTCTTCTGCAGCCAAAACTCTATGTTGGAAGAGGGATGCATGAGGACATATTCTCCCTTTTGAAGTAAGGGAAACAACTTTTATTTATTTCAATTTTTCTTGTTTTATGGCAGTAATCACTGCAGTGCTGTCAACAACTAATGGAATTGAATTTTCCTATCAGGTATACACTTTTCTGGCTCATGCTGCTGATTAGCAAGCTAGCATTTAGCTACTATGTGGAGGTATTTTTCTCTTCAAATATCTTCAAACAATAGCTTTACTAATCCAGACATGGAAAATGTCTGTTTAATTTTCTTACAAATTTATACTAATTTTTCTCATCAAATTTGCATACTACTGACATTGTTTAGTCAAATTCATGAAGTCCCTATGCACTGACAGGGGAGTTGTATAATTGAAATAGCTTTTCCAGTTGCATATTATTTTGTTACTGTTAAATTTGTCAGCAGTTCATATTTTGGACATTCAAACATTCATAGGCATTGTCATCTGAGTACAATTTTGAATTTTCAGGAACATGAGAAAGGCTTTTTGAACAGGTCATGAAAAAGGCTTTTTGAATAGTTTAACTAGGTAGGAGCTTTGCTGTAGTGGAATTTTTTGACGCTGGAAGTTTATGAAGTTATACTAGTTGGTATAATGTTTTCCTTTGGATAGCAAGTTGATAGCATATAAGAGTTTTATTAGTAGAAAGCATTATACAATACTCCTTGCCTTTTGGTTGTTACTGAAAGATCTATACGAGCATTTTCTAAACTTTATAATTATGTTAGTCATAGTGCACACAATCTAGTAGTACTCACCTTTATGGCCTACAGAAACTGTCTGCCTGTTTTATAAGAGGATGCTGAAACCTGTGTAACATTAAATATAATTCAAGTTTTCAGGATCTACAACTGTATCAGAAGCTGATAATCTTACTCTGTAGAAACTGAAAAACTTCTCAGAATCTTTTTCAACATGTACTGAAGTATTTCTACACCTGCGTTCAACTTAGCACAATGATAATGTTTTTTGATAATTTGCTCTTACCAAGATATCAATTAATGCAAGTAGCAAAAGAAGAAATAATAGTATCAGTAGCAGACTTATCAAACTTGTGACTCCCTATGTTGGTAGATCTTTTCCATAAGTTCATTTACAATTGTATCTGTGAATCTTGAAGAAAAGGCGATATGTTTTTTTTTTTCATTTGAAAAATTGATATCTTAATAATGCTTACTAGTAATTTTTTTAAATGACCTGCCAATTTATCTGTTGCTAAGTAATGTTTCACACATTTCTTTAATAGATACTGCCTCTAGTTGAACCAACAAAGTTGATCATGGATATGCACATTGGTAACTATCAATGGCATGAGTTCTTTCCAAATGGTAACCTTCTCCTCTCTTCTGTGGCTATTGTACTTTCTTTAGTCATGCAGCTAAAATGATTGTTTGTACTAATTATGTGCTAAAATGCTCCAGTGACCCATAATATTGGTGTCGTTATTGCAATATGGGCTCCAATTGCCCTAGTAAGTGAATTCCTCTAAAAGATTTAATTATATAAACTTATATCATGCAAGACATGATGAATCTTTACAGCCTACATCTGATTGTATATTAGGTTTATTTCATGGATGGACAAATATGGTACTCCATATACTCCACACTTTTTGGTGGAATTATTGGAGCCTTCAGCCATTTGGGTGAGGTTAGTAACGTCAATTTTGTGTTAGAAAGATATGTCAACACTTATATGATGTGCATTAAGCCTGGAAAACCAGAAAATATTTGATTGTATTGAGGCGTTAGTCATAACTGAAGCTTTGTTGTAAAAGTAAAATGTGGTTTTTGTGATCTAATACTTGTCATTTATGTAGATACGAACACTTGGAATGTTACGGTCAAGGTTTGAAAATGTCCCTTCAGCTTTTTGTCGCTTCCTTGTACCATCATCAGATGAAGTTTCCAAAAGGATGAACATGGTATTATCAATTCTAACAGAGTTAGCAATTTGCATAGTTTTTTTATTTCCTGGAAATTTTAGTGCATTCAAAATTTAGACTAATATGGAAAAATGTGATGCATTCATGATATATGTGGTTCTTTTCTGATTTAGTGATTGGCGTCATATGGAAATTAATTAGAACTTACTTTTATCCTTTTGAAACACAATGCTTCTGTATGACAGGATGTTGAGTCAATTGAAAGAAAAAACATTACAAGTTTTTCAAATGTGTGGAATGAGTTCATACTTTCTATGAGAATGGAGGATCTCATCAGCAATCAGTTAAGCATCTTTTTTGCCAAAATTCATCAGTCCTGTCTAATGAATTAGTCCAGAGCATTAACTTAAAAAGTTAATTGTTTTTCAGCGAAAGAGACCTGCTTCTTGTACCATCTGCTTTGGGTGGTGTCACAGTCATCCAGTGGCCTCCTTTTTTACTTGCTAGCAAGGTATAAGCTTTTATTTATAGTTTATGTAAACTATAATGCTTGACACAGAATCTTTTCCAACTTATTTTTTGCCTTTGCTTGAGAGAAAATCTTGTCGAGCTTATTTTCTGGCTTTGATTGACCTCTTTAGATTCCTATAGCATTGGACATGGCAAAAGATTTTAGGGGGAAGGAAGATGCTGATTTGTTTAAGAAGATGGATGAGTACATGCATTCAGCAGTAATTGAGTGTTATCAAACATTGAGAGATATCATCTATGGCCTTCTGGAGAATGATCTTGATAAGACGTAAGGAGCATTTGTCTTACAAGCTATAATATTTTATCAATTATAGATGAAAAGAAGAGCTTTCAAAGTTTTGTGAATTATCATGAAAGACTTTTTACTCATGCTGTCTTCCTGTTCCTTCCCTTCTGGACAGAATCGTCAGGATGATCTGTTATGAAATAGACATTAGCATTCAGCAACATAGGTTTTTAAATGAATTTCGGATGAGTGGCTTGCCTTCACTCAGTGAGAAGTTGGAGAAGTTTCTAAAAATATTGGTAGTGTGCTTTTGTTCTTCCTTATTATATGCATGTTTTCAAGCTTCTTATGACTGACTAATTACCTGTCTCAACTTATCTCATTTGAGGGCTTACACTACTCTGTTGGCAGCTAGGTGATAATGAGGACATTGACACATACAAGTCTCAGATAATCAATGTTCTCCAGGATATTATAGAAATTATTGTACAGGATGTTATGTTTCATGGCCATGAGTAAGTAAAATTTTGAACTGCAGGATGTGATACATGTGATGGTTTCTGCAATAGCATGAGCTGCAGTAAGTTTATGATTGCTTTGGTTTCTTGCTTCCACAGAATCCTTGAGAGAACTCACTCTAGCAGTGTAGATAGCAAGAAAGAACAAAGGTTTGGACAAATAAATATTAGCCTCACCGGAAACAAATCCTGGAGAGAGAAGGTATCATTGATAGCATATAATTGCTGAAACCCAGGATTCATTTTTCTGAACATTTATCTAATGTTATTCGGTATAGGTTGTGAGACTGCAACTGCTTTTGACCACCAAGGAATCTGCTATTAATGTACCCTCCAACTTGGATGCTCGTCGCCGTATCACTTTTTTTGCAAATTCTTTGTTCATGAACATGCCACCTGCTCCGAGAGTTCGGGATATGCTCTCTTTTAGGTCCGTGATTTTATCAATCTTTTAATAAGGAAGATTAAGTTTGCTAAGTGGAAAGAGTAAAACTTTCCATAATTTTAATCATGGCAATGTGCAAACTCATTATTCTCAAGTTTTATCATTTTTCTTAATTTAGTCAAAAGTAAAAATTGCATTTTGTTGTCTAAAACTATTATGCATGAGGAACCCTATTCTTTTTTCATCAAGTTTAGAGTTGGACATTCGCATCTATGATTGCACATGCATGTTGATTAACTTGCATTTGCATTGTTACAAAACCATTCTAGCTATTGGATGTTATACTATATTTGAGAACCCTATTCTTTTTTCATCAAGTTTAGAGTGGACATTTGCATCTATGATTGCACATGCATGTTGATTAACTTGCATTTGCATTGTTACAAAACCATTCTAGCTATTGCATGTTATATTATGTTTAAGCACATAATATTGCATGCTAACTCCTACCTACTGGCTGAAGGTGCAGATAAAAAAGGGATCTAGCATACCTTATGCTAAAACTTCATCTTTTACTAGAAGGGGGTAGCCCAATTTGAGCTTGATGCCTTTGGTCATAAAGGTTTTAATATAAACAAACTGTTTCACAAGTGCGGACTACTGATTGCGGTCTCTAAACTAGAGCACATGCATATATTTATGTATCTTGGGCCTGTGTACTTCCACCTAGGTTTTTCATATAACGGACATTAGAAAGAAACTTAGTTTCAACTTCTTAGATTCTTACATTAATGAGTGTTTTAATATTATTGTCAGTGTCTTGACTCCTTACTACAAAGAAGATGTTCTTTATTCTGATGAGGAGCTTAATAAAGAAAATGAAGATGGTATATCAATATTGTTCTATTTAAAGACAATTTATCGCGGTGAGTTCTGATTCCACCCACATATTCTTGTTCGTCCAACAATTTTAAATTCAGCTAACTTTAGTGATGGCATATTAGATGAGTGGAAAAACTTTGAAGAGCGCATAAATGATCCTAAACGGAATTACAACCCAAAAGAAAAGATGGAATTTACCCGTCAATGGGTATCATACAGAGGGCAGACACTAGCTAGAACAGGTTTGAATTCTGTTCTGTTGCAGGAGACACTACAGCTTCAGTTTTAAGCAGTCTCATCTAACAATGATTTTGTTTCCAGTGAGAGGGATGATGTACTACAGGAAGGCCGTTGAACTTCAGTGCGCTCTTGAATTTGCAGGAGAAAATGGTCAGTGATTTAAGTTAGATGTTGCAATAGTACTGTAAACTTAACAGATTCATAATATGATTGTATTTGTTCTTGTTCACTGCTGGATGTTTCCTTTGCAGATATTTTTGGTGGCTTCCACAACATGGAATTGAATGAGGGCCATCAGAAGGATTCTTATGAAAAACGTGCACAAGCCCTGGCAGATCTTAAGTTCACTTACGTTGTTTCATGTCAGGTGTATGGAAATCAAAAAAAATCCAGCGACCTTCGAGATAGGAGTTGTTATATAAACATTTTAAATCTCATGTTGACGTAAGTTGAATAGGTTTGAAATCTTTTGTACATCTCATCTTAAAGGTTAGATGATTTCATTGGTGTTGAATTTTTTCTTATGTATATTGTGTACAGATATCCATCTCTACGTGTTGCATACATAGATGAAAGAGAGGAAACTGTGAATGGACAATCTCAAAAGTTCTATTACTCTGTTCTTGTCAAAGGAGGGGATAAGCTGGATGAGGTATAGGAATGTAGCTCCTAGTTTGATGTGGATTTTGTTCTTATGGATGCTTTTTAAAACTTAATTTGCTTTACTTGGTTACATCTGGCTCATATATCTGTCTGAGTTGCGTTTTCCTTCTGATTGTCAGATTGCAACCTGTTTTTTGATATCAAATATACTATTAACGTTATTAGCAATGCCATTGGTTTCTTTGTTTAATTATGAGAAGTTCCTACCCATTCAAAATTCCATTTTCATCACGTTTCTTTCAATCGCCTAGTTTAGACACTGCTCATGCCTGAAACATAAGACGGACCTTCTAAATTGTCCAATGAAAATAGTGAAATCATAGACTGTTGGTGCCAATTTTATTGGATTTTCTATCATGAAATCTTAATGCAATCTCTTATATGTTGGCTCCTCTTTCGATGTTAGGAAATCTATCGGATCAAGCTTCCAGGTCCTCTGAGTGACATTGGAGAAGGGAAACCTGAAAACCAAAACCATGCCATCATTTTTACTCGTGGGGAGGCCCTGCAGACTATAGACATGAATCAGGTGCCTTTCTTTCCTGCCTCTTTATTTAGAGTTCAAAAGCACCAATTTTAACTGTTCATTGCCTTGCTTTAGGATAATTACTTTGAAGAAGCTTTCAAAATGAGAAACGTGTTAGAGGAATTCATCAAATCACGACGTGGACAGCGGAGACCTACAATTCTGGGGCTGAGGGAGCATATATTTACTGGAAGGTCAGATTTTACTCTATTCTACAACACAACTTGAATCTTGTATTTATGCTCAAACAATCGTGTGAGTTGATGTGAATTGTTGGCAATTCCAACTGTAAGCATGCTCACTTCTTCCATTCTTGTAGTGTTTCATCACTTGCTTGGTTCATGTCCAACCAGGAGACCAGCTTTGTAACTATTGGGCAACGAGTTTTGGCCAATCCTTTGAGGTGAGTAAATTTTTATCCAGATCAGTGGAATACTTACATCCATTCTGTCTGAAAGAAAATACAAGATGCTAATGTAGCATATATGAGTAAAATCCTCTCGGATTTTTATGTTTATGTGACCTTTAACTAGGTTACCCTATATTTTCACTCACCATGGATGAACAAATTCCCAAATTCTTATACCTTAATGGTCATTTTCTGTTCATTGAACCCACAATAAAACTATTAGTAATCTGTAGTTGCTTGTCTATAGCATAATGCATGTCACTACAACTGCTACTGCTGCTACTATTACTGTTACTACTATTATGTAATCTCTATAACATGCTGTACTTGTGTTTACAGGGTAAGGTTCCACTATGGTCATCCTGATATTTTTGATAGAATTTTCCATATAACACGGGGTGGCATAAGCAAAGCCTCAAAAATAATAAACCTCAGCGAGGACATATTCTCAGGTAAATTTCAGTTAGTCTGATGAGTACTTAGCTATTGGTATTTATGATGCTGAACATGCCAATTTTTTCAGGATTCAATTCAACTCTGCGAGGAGGATATGTAACACATCATGAATATATTCAAGTAGGCAAGGGGCGTGATGTGGGCATGAATCAGATATCTTCTTTTGAGGCTAAGGTTGCAAATGGTAATGGAGAACAGACGCTTAGTCGTGATGTTTACAGACTTGGGCGTCGATTTGACTTCTATAGAATGCTATCCTTCTATTTTACAACAGTTGGTTTCTACTTCAGCAGTATGGTAAGTCAAACATCTCTTTACTTGGATCCTTTTTGAGCAGTAAAATGTCCTTGCACATGGAAGCAGTGGTGATATCTTTGTTAAGCTAGAAAGTATGATTATTCATGCTTTGTGATAGGTTGGACGTAAAATCATTTTCCTATAAGAATGATGATATAATCTTTGGTCAATTTGAAAAATGAGATAAGGTTAGTATTGGTCAAAATCAGTACTGACATTCTTATTGTGAAAGAAAGAAGGTTCAAATGTAGGACAATTCTACCTTGAATTATTTAATTTTGCACTTCTGTAGTCCCAAAACATCTTAACACTAGTCATAAGCTTCTTTTCTCTTTCCTTTGAAGTACCCATCTTATACAATAACCTTACAATTTAAAAGGGTGGAGGGAAAGAGCAGACCTTTTTCTTATGGATAACACATTTATCAAGCTTAGTAGCTGCTCTTTGAGAGGATGAATGTTATTGTGTCCGTACTTGACTCATTACTACGCTTCACAAGCTGGTAATTTATATTGTTGAGATTGATACAAGATAAATCTACGTCAGAGAACAGCCTACGTTGTGGTCATTATCAGGGATAATGTTTATCTACTACCCTGTGCTAACCACTGCATCTTCGTTATTGAGCTATGTCTCTCCTACTATTAGTGAATTTTTTAAAGAGATCTGATTGTATTTTTTTTAACATGGCCTCAAATTTATGTCGATTTTCTTTGAAAAGCATCGACTGTCGACTATTGGCTACTAAGCACCAAAACAAATAATATGTTTTGAGTCTGTTGTTTTAGATGTTCTTGTAATACATAATGCATTCTCCCTTGGTGTTGCTTCAATTTGTTAAAAGAGATGGAAACATGACTGTGGACTCATTTAGATCTTCCTACCATTACAGGTTACCGTGCTTATAGTGTATGTCTTCTTGTATGGACGCTTGTACATGGTAATGAGTGGATTGGAGAGTGAGATTATAGCAAGCCCAACCATACGTCAAAGCAAGGCACTCGAAGAGGCCTTAGCTACTCAGTCAGTTTTTCAGCTGGGCTTGTTGCTAGTGCTGCCTATGGTTATGGAAATTGGCTTGGAAAAAGGTTTCCGCTCAGCTCTGGGTGACTTTGTTTACATGCAACTGCAACTAGCCTCTGTATTCTTTACATTCCAGCTTGGAACCAAAGCACATTACTATGGAAGAACAATTTTGCATGGTGGTTCCAAATATCGAGCTACTGGGCGTGGTTTTGTTGTTTTTCATGCAAAGTTCGCTGAAAACTACAGGTTTTACTCGCGAAGTCATTTTGTGAAGGGATTAGAACTGGTCATACTCTTAGTCCTGTATGAAGTATATGGGGAATCATATCGCAGTTCGAATCTTTACTGGTTTATCACGTTCTCCATGTGGTTCCTTGTTGGGTCCTGGCTGTTTGCACCTTTTGTGTTCAATCCATCTGGTTTTGACTGGCAAAAAACAGTGGATGATTGGACTGATTGGAAGAGGTGGATGGGAAATCGTGGTGGCATTGGAATCCCACCTGATAAAAGCTGGGAATCCTGGTGGGATGGAGAACAGGAACATTTGAAACACACAAATATTAGGGGAAGGATTCTCGAGATTGTCCTTGCATGTCGTTTCTTTATCTACCAATATGGGATTGTCTACCACCTTGACATAGCTCATCACAGCAAAAGTGTACTGGTACATATACTTTATAGTTGAATAGTATCTTTTCACTTGTCCTACCATAACATTGTTAGGCTTCCAACTCAGCTGATGAACTTTCTGCTATTCATCTGAACTCTTGTCCAGGTGTATGGACTATCCTGGGTGGTTATGATAACTGCTCTTCTAGTCCTAAAGGTACATCAAATTACCACAAGTTCAGAAGTAATTTGCATTTCTGATGGAGTATCATTGACCTTTTTGTCTTACATCAGTTGTATTCAAAGAATTGGATTGTTTTCCCTTTTCATTTCTGCTTTAACAATCCTGTTTTCTTTTCTTGGGGTCACTATTGACCTTTTTTTATTACTTGTTTGGGGCTCCTATGTTTCTATCAGATGGTATCAATGGGGAGACGAAGATTTGGCACAGATTTCCAGCTGATGTTCAGAATACTGAAGGCACTTTTATTCCTTGGCTTCATGTCAGTCATGACTGTTTTGTTTGTTGTATGCAACCTCACGATTACGGATGTATTTGCTGCTGCCCTTGCCTTCATGCCTACTGGGTGGGCCATTCTTCTTGTAAGTTCCTACTCTTTTCTTCTGTTAGTGGCAACATTTAGTTAGCTAATACTTCAACAGGGATATCGTGTTCATCCTCTCTGTTTGGAAATAACCTTTTAATTACTACATCAACAGCATGAACTCAGCTTACCATATGAGACATGGAAATGTTAGTGTTATATAGTGATTTGTTCTTAGAACTACCACATGAACTTCCTATATGATAACATATGATCCTAACGATGTCAACAAACATAGCTACCTAGTCGAACCTTGATTTCGCAAAATGAAAATTTTCTGACCTTCATTGGTAGGTGAATCATCAGGTACACAACCTCATGGCCTGTGTTTGTGTCCATGAATGGATCTATGGGCTTGAGAAGTTTGAAGTATAAAATATGGAACGACTCTTTGTATGTATTCGGATCATTAATGTCCCGTCTAGCGTCAAACTTCTTGATCTCATCTTCAATCCATAAATGATCTCCATGAGAAAGTTATTCTATTCTTTCTTTGATGTGATTGTTTTCTTTTTATTTCCTCTGCTTTCCTGCAAAATGCCACCATACCGTCAGTTCCCTAACTGAATTATAAAACCAGACAGAGAGCGTTTTGTTGGAATATAAACTGAAAACATTTTAGCAAGTGAGCTGCTTTCACTAACGGAAATATCTCTTTCTAGATTGGGCAAGCATGCAGGCCAATGTTTAAAGGTGTAGGATTATGGGATTCGATTAAGGAGCTAGCAAGAGCATACGAGTACATTATGGGGCTATTACTGTTCTCACCAATAGCCATTTTGTCATGGTTTCCGTTCATATCAGAGTTCCAAACTCGCCTGCTCTTCAATCAGGCATTTAGTAGAGGGCTTCAAATTTCTATGATTCTTGCTGGAAAGAAAGATGGAGGTGATGGAGGAAGAAAAGATTCGCCTGATGCTGGAAAGAAATGAAAACAATAATTATTTTTATAAATCACACTCATTAGTCATTTGTTAGTTTACAATTTATTAAGATTTGGGGAGGATTATGGTGGAGAATAGGATGCTACGTTGATAGCTTGTTGTCCATAATCTCATCATGCTGTTTGCTATCGAACCTTCAATTCACGTAGTTCCTTTGTTTGAATGATTTTTCGATCTATCCTTACCCTTGGAGATGCATCTGATATATCAAATACTACAATTCTTTTAACTTAATGTAAACGTCATTTCATTATCAATAGTATATCACACTAGTTTGCTTTTCCATTTATCTAAGCAAACTTTGTATAACGAGTGATTTTGTTAAAACATTTAATTTATTTTTGTTGGCAGATATGGATAAGTCTTTTAGTTTATTCAATAAAATAAAGGGTTAATTATAAAAAATTGCAAAATTTTCTCAATTTTGCAATTATAGTCGGAATTTTAAAAAGTGATAATAAAATGTTCAAACATTTAATTTTTAAAATTCTAGTCCGAATTTTAAAATGTAGTTTCAATTTTTTTTCAATTCTAAACCAACTTTAGTGTTTAGTCAAGTTTGCTAACTAGACTTAACATGTGTTTCAAAAATCTTAACTATTAATACACACTAGTCAAAATTAACGTAACAAATGAAAATTAATGAAATAATGTTGTTAAAAATAGAATCCCTAAATCAATTTATATAACCTTAGCCTTTCGTTATCTATTTGTATAACCTTGGCCTTTCAGTCCTTTATATTTTGTCTGTTCTTTTGACATCTTAAACTACTCTCATATCTCAGTGTACTACACCAATAAGTTTTTCGTTTATAATTCGTTCTCCCGCTGCCTTTAACATGAGGGTTTTGGAATTGTGTAATCTAAAAATTGAAGGATAAGGGTATCGAAAGAACAAACTGAAAATGAGGGAAAAAAACTAAAATCAAAGCTTGAGGTCATCAAAGTTGCACAATCTGATTTAAGTTATTTTTAAACAACGACATCATTTTAATTATATGATTAAAGGAAGTAATAGCTAGGGTTTCTAGAACAAATGGTAAGTCACGTCAGCAAACTTAACGAAGACATTAATGTCAGACTAGAATTGAAAAAAATTGAAAGTTTAAGTATTTTATTACTATTTTTTTGAAGTATGGGCTAGAATTGAAACAACTTAAAAATTTGAGTATTTTATTGCCACTTTTTGAAGATCGGGCTACAATTACAAAATTGAGTAAAGTTTGAGAATTAATTGGCCCTAAAATAAATTAACTAGTTTGACTTTAAACTAACTTATAAGTTTATGATTAAATTTTTTAAATAAAATATGTCTTTAAACATATTGAAAAATATAAACTAAAAGAAAATTGGTGTAATAAGATTTAGTTCATTATGAGAAATTGGAAAATCTCATTCAATCACATTATCCACCATAATAGAAAGATAGTTGTAATTTATGACCTTGATGGATTTCAAGTCCTAGGTTATCTTCTGATAAGTGCATATTTGTTCAATATTTACGTTTTAATTATCCCTTTTTATTCCTCTTGTTGATGCAA
>JANJEY010000009.1:737239-749483 GCA_024703695.1 Erythroxylum cataractarum
TTTTTCTTTACTGGACTAGGTCCCGTGGTTTTTCCTTTCTCACATTGAGGGAGGTTTTCCACGTAAAAAGTTGCCTGTGTTATTTATTTCTTGCTGCTTAATTTCGTGTATTGGTGAGATTGTTGGCTGCTGTTTTTCTTTTGGATTGGCTGCGATTGTTCACACAGGGAAAGATTTATTGGTTCTGGTTTGTTGCCGCTGCGTGACCGACACCTACTTTCCCAACAAATTGTTCATTATGGAATGTTAGTGTTAAGCTTGTAGTTGTGAAAATAGGTCAAAAGTGACTCTTTTGCCTTTTGTTTTTTCCTCATACATATGCTACAAACACAGGGGTCCTTTTATAAGCTTTAGGATTCAATTTGTTTACCTACTTTGACAGTTATAATTTCACTAACAAGATAACTCTATTAAGAAACTTTGACAGCTAGTACATAGCTAAAAAAGCAATATGACTAAGTAAATACAATTTATTTATTTTTCAACTAGAAGAACCCAGAAGAGTTCCATACGAGTTGACTTCTAATACTCCCCCTCAAAGCCAACTTTGCATCAAAGTTTTTCTTTGAGTTTGTAAAATACATCAGTCTTCAAAGACTTTGTAAAAATATTTACAATTTGATCTTCAAATTTGCAATGAACAAGCTCTATAGTTTTGTCTTTAAGTTGCTCTCAAATAAAATGATATTTTCTGTCTATATGTTTCCTTTGGCTATGTGACACTAGAATTTTCACAAGTGATATAGCAGATTTATTATCAATGTATAATATAATTGGACCTTCTTGTGTGTGATATAGCTCACTCAAAATATTCTTCAACCATATTGCTTGACATGTACATGTTGCTACAGTGATATACTCGGCGTCACACGTTGAGAGAGCAACTATTTGTTACTTTTTTTTATGACCATAAAAATATTATTGATCCAATATGAAATGCATATCTAGAAGTGCTTTTCCGATCATCTAAGTCTCCGACACAATCGCTGTCTTTAACATATCTTAAAATTCTTTTTACTGCAATGAGTTGACCTTGCTTTGGCTTCTCCATATATCTACTGACCAATCCAACCGTGTATATAATATCTGGGCATATGAAAGTCAAGTAAATTTAGACCAAACTCATAAATAGTATTTGGTTTACTGACTCTCTGTTTGAATCTATTCTCAATTTTACACCATTTTCTGCTGGCGTAGTCATTAGCTTGGAATCCTTCATTCTAAACTTGTTCAAGATTTGTTTCGCATACTTCTTCTATGACATAAATATTTTGTCTCCCATTTGTTTTATCTTGATTCTAAGAAAGTATAATATTTCACCAATATCTTTCATTTCAAATTTTTTAGTCAGCTTTCTTAAAATCACTGAATATACTCAAATCATTTCCTGTGAAGATCATATCATCCACATATAAACACACAATCATGATATCACCGTCTTGAGTTTTCTTTGTGTATAAGGCATTGTCATATGAGCTTTTTCCAAAACCATTTTTTAGGAAGTACTCATCTATTCTTATGTTCCAAGCATATGGAGCTTGCTTTAATCCATACAATGCTTTCTTCGTATGATAGACTTTGTTTTCCTATCCTTTTTTTAATATATCATGTTCGTTGCTCAATATAGACTTCTTTTTCTAGGTATCCATTTAAAAAATGATTTCATATCTATTTGATAAATCTTCCATTTATTTTGTACTATTAGTGTTATAAAAAGTTTAATATTATCAATTCTTTCAATTGAAGCAAAAACTTCTTCATAGTCAATTCCTTTTCTCTACTTATAGCCCTTAGCGACTAATTTTGCCATGTATTTTTCAACATTTCCTTCTTGATTAGTTTTTGTCTTATACACCCACTCAATTCCTATTACCTTATGTATTTTTATAAGATTAATTAATTCTTATGTGTCATTTCTTTTGATCGTAGTTGTAATAGCTTAGACCATTCACTCACAGATATTGTCCGCTTTGGGTTGCCCCTCAGGTCAAGACCCTCACA
The DNA here is from genome assembly GCA_024703695.1 of Erythroxylum cataractarum. Taxonomy (NCBI): domain Eukaryota; kingdom Viridiplantae; phylum Streptophyta; class Magnoliopsida; order Malpighiales; family Erythroxylaceae; genus Erythroxylum; species Erythroxylum cataractarum. Next base: position 739,241 of record JANJEY010000009.1, read on the forward strand.
GTTTTACTCTTCCCACACCTAGAAAACACGTCTCTGGGGGAGAGGTATTCCTACACTTATAAAGCGTACTTTGTTCTCCTCTCTAACCGATGTGGAATCTCATAATCCACCCTCCTTTAGGGCCTAGTGTCTTCGCTGGCACAATGGGATGGAACTGATTCTGATACCATTTGTAATAGCTCAAACCACCTACCTACAGATATTGTCCATTTTGGATTGCCTCTCGGGCCAAGACCCTTACGATTTTGCTCTTCTCACACTTGAAAAACACGTCTCTGGGAGAGAGGTATCTATACTCTTATAAGGCGTACTTTGTTCTCTTCTCCAACTGATGTGGGATCTTATAACAATAATTTCTTCATTCATGGATGGCCTTTTCCACTTCTCATCTTTAACAACCTCTTTATATTTTAATGGATCATACTCTCCGTTAAACAAACAATGAGTAATCAAATGTTGTCTGCACTTATTTTATGGCATTATAGATATCATTAGACTTCACATTTTTACAGGTACTCTCACTACTGCAACTACTGCTATATGATGAAGTCGATGGTGTTGATTTAGAAGTTGTTAAAGTAAGGCTTTGTGGAAGAGTCTGTTCATCTTGTGTGTTAAATTCATCATCGTTATCATCATCAAAAAATGGTCCTTGAACTTTCTTATCTTCTTTATTCCATTTTCAAAAATATACTTCATCGAATTCAACTCGTGAGATGATCACCTTCTTGGTCAAAGGTTTATATAATCTATATGGTTACTTCTTTATTCAAAGACAATAAATATGCACTTTTTACCTTTTTCATCTAAGGTGTTTTTTTAAATCAAGAATATGTGCATATGCAATGCACCAAAAATTCTTGAGATGTCCAACTACTGGGTTGCTACCACTTAATGTTTCATTTAGTGTTTTAAATTTTAAACTTTTTCTTGGACATTGATTTAGTAAATAAACAACACTTAGAACAACTTTAGCCTAAAAAGTTCTTAGTAAGTGCTTTCCTTTCACCATGCTTCTCAGTATATAAAGAATCGTGCGATTCTTTCTTTTTATGATGCCATTTTGTTGTGACATATATGAAGTTGTCAATTGATGAATGATTCCATACTCTTTATAAAACGTTTCAAGCAACGACATGTACTCACATCCTCAATCAGATCTAAGTATCTTTAAATATTGCCCATTTTATTTGTTTTCCATTCCTTTGAACTCCTTAAATTAATAAAGCGCTTTTGATTTTTTTTAAGAATATACACCAAGCTTTTTATGCTTAAATCATCAATAAAGGTAATGCAATACCTATTTCTACCAAGTGATGGTATATCAAATGGTCTATCTATATCTAAGTAAACAATCTCCAACAGTCTTCTGGCTCTCCATGATTATCCATCTTCAAAACTTTGTCAACGTTGTTTCCCTTTAATGCATGTTTCACATAATTCATCATGTTGGTTAATTTATAGAAATTTGTTTACCATCTTTGCTTTTGGTAATAAGTTTAGGTCAATAAATCTAAGATGGCCAAACCTTAAATGTTATTGCCATGATTCATCTTTAATGACAGACTTTATGCATTTTAGTACTTCTGACTTAATATTAAGTGTGAAAAGACGATTTTTTGTCATATCAACTTTAACAATTAATTCTCGACCTTTGTTGAAGACAAGAGAGCAATCCTTCAAATGTATGTCGTACCCTTTTTTTAGGAGCTGACCAAGGTTGATAATATTACTTCTTAATGCAGGCACATAATAGACATCATATGTATACCTCGTCTCTCCATTTTTAAGATAACAATAAGTTTATCTTTAATTGGAATTTTTGATGAGTCACCAAAGTGACTTCTCCTTGGATAGTCTCATCTAAATTTGTAAACAACTCTTTTCGCCTACACATATAGTTGCTAGCACTGGTGTCAAGGTATTAAACAATTTTCTTGCACTCTTCATTTCCTTTGTATGTTAAGAAAATAGAGGATTCAACTTCTTTACTACAAAATGATTTGTTTCTTCCCTCTTAGGGGGTTGATTTGTACTCATAACTAAAATGACCATACTTGTTACGGTTATAACATTGCACTTGTGATTTATCACCTTGCTATTGAAAATCGTCTCTTCCTTGGTTTTGAAATCCTCGACCATGACCTTATATTTGATAGCCTTCATTTGTTTGACCTTTGTCAAAAGATTTCCTACCATGTCCACTTCTGTAGGCACCTCTATAGTTACCTCAATTTCCTCTACCTTATTCATAACGGCTATTAGTTTGATTGCCACCGATAGATAACTTGCTTTGCAAAGCTTATTCCAAATTTATAATATTTTTATTTTAGATCATCCTTTGTTCATAAGCTTGAAGAGAGCCCATAAATTCACCAATATAGATTTGTGACAAATCCTTTGATTCTTTAATGGCAAGGACGACATAATCAAATTTCCTTGTCAGTGAATGTAAGAGTTTTTCCATCATGTTGACTTCATCAAGAGCTTTTCCATTTCTTTTCATCTCATTCGCCACCATTATTAGACAAGTAACATAATCACTAATCTTTTCAAAACTCTATATTTTAAATGTCTCAAATTCAACTCTAAGAGATTGGAGTGTACCTTTTTAGCTTTTTCGACTTTTGGAAGAGATTTCTGTAGGGTTTCCCATATGTCCTTTGATGTTTTTGCTTCTGATATTTTTTCAAATGTTAATTTATCAACTCCTTGAAAAATGAAAAACAAGGCCTTCTTGTCTTTCTTGTATGATTCCTTAAGTGATCTCTTATGCACGTTTAATAAAAATGCTTCGGCGGTCGCATCTTCAAACTCAGTGTAGCCCTCTTCAACAATCTCCCACAAATCTTATGATTCGAGCAGTACCATTATCTCTAGTTGTCATAATTTGTTTCTATTAATTTTGGAATTTGAGGCTCTTGAAATGTATTCATGACCTAGCTCTAATACCATTTTCTTGGAAATGCAATAGATTCACAATCATAGCTCAAACAATAATATATTGATAATAAATTAATGTTACACTCTTCAATAGCTATTGCTATGTGAGCTTCTGCTTAATCTCTATGTTTTTCTCTTTCTTTTTTTCCTCCTACATACATTACAAACACAGGTCCTGTTATAGGTTTTGGGAGTTGGTTTGTTTACCGACTTTGACAACTATAATTCTACTAACAAGATAACTCTATTAAGAAACTTTGACATCTAGAACACACAGTTAAGCAAGTGATATGCCTAAGTAAATACAATTCATTTGTTTTTGACTAGAAGAACCCAGAAGAGTTAAACAATGGTTTGACTTCTAACAAATTTCAGTAAGATGGAAACAATGTTGTATTGGACAAAAGCTAACACCAATCATGAATTGCAGGGTTTTTTTGGGCCTCAACAGGTATTATTGCATGTTTTCGGACTTTTCTCAACCCTTTGTTGTTCTATCTTCTTATCGTCAAAAGGTTCTTTTGGTGTTAACTGATCAGCTCCTGACATGCTTCTCACCCGTCCTCTAGTGTTACTGTGATTCGACTGTTCTTTAATTATACTTTCAATTTACATAGGTTGCCTGAGTCTGTGAGATGCTTTTACTTGTTCTTTCTGATCAGAATTGTTTCGATTGAGTGGTACCGTGCTATCCTATAGCTCAGTTCATCATCTTCAGTCAGTCAGATGGCCAAGCCAAATTGGTTAGTTATAGCATTGAAATGTATTTCAAACTACACCCATAAACCTCATCACGTAAGATTTTTCTTTTTGAAAGGTTAATATGGTTATCGAATGAATATCGCAAATGATTTACTTTACTATCCCTGGATGCGCATCATTCAGATGGTTAGACCATCGGCATATAAGATGAGCTTATTGGGTATTTAACATAAGTGCTCCTTGTAATCCTCGGTACATGATTGATGAACTTATGCTGCCAAGGGCTTTGATATCTATTTTATATATCTTCTGTGTTTTTTCATGTGTATCCTTGTACTTGACAGGATACACATGAAAAAACACAGAAGAAATATGATTCCTGAAATGAAGAGGATCTCAAAGTCTAAGATTCCAGTTTTAGGATACTGTTTTACATAACTATATCACCAGTAGTGATAATTGACCCAGTATTTGTGCTTTGATTTGTTCCTAGCATTAACTAGCATCATGTTTAGTATTGAGTCTATATTATTATAAGATCCACTTGACTGGATTTGCTTTCTTGTCTCATTATTGTGCATCAACTTCACATGTACATACAGGCCCTACCCAGATTCACAATATTAGAATCCACATTACAGACAGGTCAATGAGCTGCAACTATGTTTTACTGCTGAGAACAAGGTTAGGGGATACCAAGGCCTCTACATTCTACTTCTTTCTTCAGCTCTTATCATAAAAGAAAACTAACATGAACTAAGGCTCAAACTTGTTCTAAACATGTTTAAATTGCTTTTACTTTGCAGATAAAAACTGTGCTTACAATACATTTATCCCTTTGAAGACGCACATATTCAACCATCTTCTCCTTTGCTCACTTTTTTTACTCATTAGTGTAGAAGAGAGTCTCGTGGTCTTATGCCTTTCCATCATTTTTATATGATTTGTTTTGCATAATTTTAGAAGTGGAGAATAACCCATAGAATAAGTTTTCGTTCCTAATCATAATAGCTAATTTTCTAATTAAGTCATAAAATATTTCTTGTAATTATCAACTATATTGTAGAAAAATGAAAACAAAAAACTGAAAACATAGAAAAAAGGTCGCCAACAGGAGATTTATATATGAATTTGTTCATAAATATAATAATGATTTATGTTTTGGCTTTGAGTTGAATTTGTGCATAACTACAGAATTCATATGCTTCTGTAGTTTCTCAAAACAAAAACTCAACTGCTAGTGAAAATTCAGATGCATCTTCACCAACCACAATCCTTCCTTTATCATGTTCTATACAATTAGACAAAAAGCAAGTCCAAACAGAAAACCAAAACCTTTCTTGTTTTCTGTGAGAGCTAAAATCAAACTCTGATATGAAGTTATTTACTTACTTTCATGGTTGAAAGGTTTCGTCATCAGCAAATTATGAGAAACACTTCTGGGTTAGGATGGTCTTCCCTGGGTTTGGGTTGGAGATGGGACGGTATACAAGGATTTCAGCTGCCTACTGATCAACTTGCTATCACGGAGAGCCAGCTGTAGTTGAACATCATCTGACCACCATTGCTCTAATGCATGGGCCTCCAGAAACTTTTGCTTTCCCTTTGACACTACAAACAACTTTGCTGCAACTTGCCCATTTGTACGTCCCCCCAAATTTTCCTTGTTGCCATTCTTATCTTCCAGTCCATCAGGTCCAGCATAGGAACAACAAATATAATCACTATTATTCACATATAGATGAGGTACCCATTTCTTTAGCTCCATAGTACCATTGCTCCCAAAAAAGGGTACCCAGTTCCTGAATCCGGAAGCAGAAGTCATAGCAACAGTATTAGCACCAATGGCCTGATTTTCAACATTTGAAGGAAGCATTGCTCTAATTTTATTCCAAGCAACCCCAGCTTTTTCTCCAACATTTCTTATGCCTGCAGCAAGAGAAACTGAAGGAGGGTTAAATAAATGAGCCTCGACGTAAATTCCCTCCTTCGCCAATGCTTTCCCCACTTGGAGGGCAAAACCAGCTCCTAAAGAATGACCTGCAACACAAACATTGGCACTTCCGTACTTTCCAGCAATTGATTTCAAGGCTTCTGATGCTGTTTTGAATCTCACAGAACCTTTCAAACTTTCCCAAGCCAGAAAACGGAGGTCGTCCAGAATATCCCTATATATTGTTGGGCTTTTGAGTAATGTGCCCCGAAGTGCTAAAATTGCCTTTGGTGCTCCACTTGGTCTGATTAGTATCAGATCAGCAAATGCTGCAGATTGATCCCATTCTAATACGGCACCAAATATTGATCCATCTCGTTCATCAATCAAGGTTTGGACCAACTTATACTTGTATGGCATCCACCATTTTGGAGCAAGGGCATTTTCTTCACTTCTGTTCTCCTGTCTGTCAAGTTCAAGCAAGTAAACCGCTTGAATGAAGCAGGCAATCACTGTTCTCTTGTAATTCTCATCTTTCCTGTAAACATAAATCATTAATAAGAAGCAGCCAGAAAATATGTGCATGCATTGACTGATTATCCCTTTTCTACTTTCTTGCTCATAATAGCTTATTCTTTTCAGAAATATATCCAACGTTCTCTCTGCCCTGGCAACCGTACCTTGTTATGTTACATAATATTCTGTAATCTATACTGAAATTTTACTATTTTAACCTGCATGTTAATATCTTTTAATTGGTCAATTAGAAGATTCCAAGTTTCCAACTACAACAGAAGTAATAGATTCTAAAATAAAATTTCCCTTTTAGATCCGAGCAATCAAAGATATATGCTATTGAAGCCATCTCCGGAACAAATCCAAAATGAATCACAAGGATCATCTTAAAGTCGAGTTTTCATAACCATAAACATCGCTGGTTTCCAAAATCTTATTAAACTGAAGAGTTTAAGCGAAACCGGCTTAAATTCTTTAGTTACTAGTTTGGAAACGTGAGATACTCAAAATTCAACCTTCCATAAGAAGAATAGGGTAAAGCCATTAAGTGAAATCACCACTAGATATGTAAAATAAAAGGATTTCTATTGAATCTGTTTATAACAAAGGGATTTAAAGAAGAAAATAAATCCAACCAGTTGAAACTCCATATTCCCTTATATGGAGACATAAAAATTTAACACAGAAAAAAATGACAACAAGAACAACCTAATAAGATCTAAGGAGACACCCACAACTTCTCTACGAAATCTTTTACTTTAAAGACAAGTAATAATAAAACAAACACAAAAAGAAGAAGAAGAAGAAGAAGGGATGCAATCTAAACGCTAACCAGCTAGAGTTGATGATGTCTCTCCAGTTAGGAAAAGCAACATTACGAGGCCCAGAGACGTGAAATGCGTAGGGGTGTGCTTCTTTGGCTTGGACCAGCACCACCTTGCTTTCATCCGCGGCACTTGGATTAGCCATTTCGCTTTGGGTTTCGTCTTCTCTCGGGGTTGGCGGTGCTCCGTTGCTTTGCATTTGGCATGTAAAGGAGCTGTAAAGATAATGTTATTGACTTTCTTTGTCTAGAGTGCTGCAGGTATGGGATTCTCTGTTTCAACCAAAGTGATGGAATCGTTACTTTATTCTCAATTTCCAACGGTCATATTTCTCCCACTCCATACTTAATTACGATATTGCCCCTGTACTCTTCTTCCTTTCGTGTTTCACCTTGTGAAAATTTAATTCTCTTTTTCTTTATCAATAATCTCGTTATTTTATTTCACTGCACTCTGTATGGCAGTGGGAAAATTTAAACAAAGTTTAAGGTTAATTTGGGAAAACAAAATGTGAAATTCAACATGCACCTGATATCAAAATTCCAAGGACCAATTTGAGCTTTACATCACTGTCCCTGGATGCGCATCATTCAGATGGTTAGACCAATGGCATATAAGATGAGCTTATTGTGTATTTTAACATATGTGCTCCTTGTAATCCATTCTTTTTGCTAATAAAGAGACGTGAGCTTTAAGTTAAATAGAAAGCTTTTCAATATAAAAAGCAACAAGAATGAGTTACTTTTGTGTTATGTCCATCCTAGAGGAGAAAGGTTAGCCATTCCAAGGACATAATTCCTTCTCTTCTATTGCCTTAGGCCATTCTATGGACAAGCAAACTAGTTGCACATGGATCGACACTTGTGTGTAAGATCTACTTTTAACTCTTACATTACATGCATCGCAATAACTAACCTTCTCGCTATTGGATTCGTGGATGGGAGTGTGCATTCACTGTCTTCATAGAGATGCCTCACGCCAAACATGGTGGATCTCAATTAAAGGTTCCAGGAAAGATGCATACAAGAGTTGAGGTTTTATGGACTCTTTATGGAGCTTGAGGTATCCTTATATCGAAGTAATAATAAGTTACATCATCGTGGCTCTCCTTGTTTTCTCTTCCCCACAGAAGCGCCTGCGGTTCCTCTCTTTCCACAGGAGTAGCACCAAAGGCGATGACTGTTATCCCCTCGTCACCAGTCGAGACTGATTTTTTATGCCTTAACCAAGACAAGAAATCTGAATAGGTAAATCTCAGTATGTTGATATGACATAAGTTGAGGATTGTTTCCCATATTTTCAATGAGCAATTGTAGTGAAAAAAAAAAAAAAGTATGATCTATGGATTCATTCAATTTTTTGCAAGAATACATGTTGTATTGGTGCTTAAAAATAGCAAGTTATCCCTAGTAGTGTCTCCCCTCTCTTCCTCCAACCCATAAGAATCTTCTTAATGAGTTTTCAATATATTTAACTAGGCTTTTTGATCGTGTCATTTGAGCTTTAAAATTTATAAACCTTCAAATATTGTAAGCACACAGGTCGCGACTGTAGTATTAGAGTTGTCAATTTCACAAGGAGGGCATTAGCCTAATCTTAAGTCGTTTAAGGCTTAAAAAAAAGAATACAAGAAATAAAAACTGCACAAGTGAACACGGAAAATAAAAACGAGAAATTCATTCAAGAATTGTAAAGGGAAAATTTCAACAAAACAAAATTAAACTGAGTAGTCACACAGGTCACAATGGAAATCCATCAACAGAGTTAATCAAGTTATGAGAGAGGGGATTGCCCATCAATAATGTTAATCTAGTCATTTATGTATTTATGGGGTGTCAGTTCTAAATCAACTTAGGGTTAATTACTCTCTCTGGAGTTATAACTATAAAACCCTAAATTGTGAACCCTACTAGAAATATGGTACTTGCAATCTCTCACTTCACAAATTACTCACAATTCTAATTAGTTTTAAAGCTTTCTAATAAATAATTAGGTCTCGCACTAGATCTCTCTTCATGAAATTTCCAACTAAATTGATTAAGTGGTCAATTAGATCGCCTAACTCTCATTAATTAGATCTAATCATTTTTATTTTGCTCACCCTCTCGGTTTGTTACCAAAATATACAACTACATTAATCAATAACAACACTCAAACCAATAAACAGAAAAATTAACTAAATCAACATTAATTCAAAGTAAATCCCGAAGGAGAGTTTAGAACATTATCACAATCTAAAATCCATTTCCATACAATCCATCTTAACTTTATACATTTAAATAAAAAAGGAAATTAAGAGAAAATGAAACTTAGGTTGGACAAATTGAGAAGGTAGCGACGTTGAAATACCACCTGATCCAGGGAACAACAGCGTTGGGATCCACTTCTTCTTCCTCTACTTCTTCTCTCACTCTCTCTTCTTTTTCTCTCTCTTTAGTGTTTCTAAGAGAGGCTGAATGTAAAACTTCTCTTTCTCTTCACTTGTTCTTTAAATACTCTTTTATGTTTTGGGTAACCCTAAGGTTTTAGGGGTTTTGAAAAGGTCCAAAATTTCCTTCGAAACTTGATGTTTGTAAACATATGTGTGTTTGTCTAACGCAAGTCATGACTGTGGCCCTGTAGGCCATAACCATGGCCTACATCTGAGCTTTTTGTCACAATCATGGGCCATTGTTTCGGCCTGAATATCTTTTGAAACTCTGTTCTTAGATATTGACCCTGAAATACTAGCAAACACATCAAGGTACCTCAAAAATATAATATTTAAGCTCAATAACTTGTACTAACCTATAAAACACTTAAAACAAAAATAATTAACAAATTAACACAATTCTAACCTAAACACATATTAAATGATCGAATTAACGACTAAACATATATCAAACTATGCCCTAAAATGCAATGTAATTTACACTTATCAACATCCTCACACTTAAATGCTTACTTAGCAACCAAAACAACACAAAAATAAAAAATACACATATGCAATAATAAGACAATGGCTTTAACTTAATGAAACAAATTTAACTATAAACACAATCCTTCAAGCCATTCTAACTTATTAATATGTGAAATCTGCGTTTAAGTACTTCAGATTAAATATACAAACTAGTCAAAATTTTAATATTGAGTTTATTCACCCTTATCATTTGCACACACACATTAATAATCATTCAATCAAAACAAAAGTGTTGGGCCCCGAAATTTTTTCATTTATGTTATTAAGCATGAATTGTGTTAATTATGTGTTTATGCCTTAGTTTGATGAAATTGGGAGTGTTAGTGGATTATTGAGGTTTTGTTGAGTTTAATGTGGTTTGAATGA